>VDFB02373921.1:0-85537 GCA_007258455.2 Sequoia sempervirens | reverse complement strand
GATTGCATTAGATGATGAGATGATGATGTCCCCTTGAGAGGATGGTCAAGTTGGAAGAGCATGCATGTGCTCTCAAAATACATTGAATAATATTAGTAAAGATGGGAGGGATGAATGGAAGTTAATAGATATGACGGGAATGATAGAATAAATGATTGAGTAGGATAGGGAAATATATTATGAATTCTAGAAGAAGATTAAGAGGAAGATGGTATAGAGATGGAGACTAGGTAATAAGAATCGTGTAAAAAAATTAGGATGGAAGACATGTGGGACATGATAAGAATGGAGTGGGATGGAATATGAGGACAAGATAATGAGTGGTGAATGATAGTTAAATTAGTGCTTAGGATGATGGATATTGATATGAATGATTATGATATCTTCCTGAAGTATTCAAGCTTAGGTACATGTCAAGAATTTATAATGAGATTCTTATGTTTTTGGGTAATAATTTTTATTTTGTATAGGAATTATGTAACATGATATAAAGGATAATGATGATGATGCATCATATACGTAAAGGATTGAATTGAGACAATAAAGAAAAGACAAAAGACAATAATCAAATGCCCAATGAACATAGCCTTGAGAGATAGTCATAGAATAAAAAAATATGATTTCCTAATATGGAGGTATGTCATGGGAACCAAACCAAGAATGATAAAATAAAAAATATCCAAGGTGGACCTCTCATCCTCAAGTTGTCATGATACTAATAGTGATATTTGGGTCATCCAAACTAGAGGAATATAGGTGACCAATTTGGAAGAAGTGTTCTTCAGTTTGATACCAAGAGTATGGCATGTTGCTGGTAAATAGATTTGTCACAATGCTTTGCTATAAAATAGATCAAACTCATCCATTGGGTAGTGACAATGTTTACACCAATTGGATAGATTATTATTGAATTAAGAATCTTATTCTATGTTTGAGAGAGAAAACTCACCCATTTGATGTGTTTGGTTTTTTAGGGACATTCTTTTAATTAGAAAGAAAGACACACAAACTAAAACTAGAAGAGAAGGAAAACTCCAGGTATTCAACTATAAGAGTATGAACACAAAATTTCACACTCAAAGTAACTAACATAAAACATACTTAAAATATATAAATTTCAAAGATATATACCAAATATTGCTTAAACACAAGAAAAATATTTTTTGCATAGATGATTAAGCACAAGATCTAAACGTGACTTTAGATTATTACATGTAAAGAGGGAAATAGAATCCACAAAACTATAAGGAAAATATAATATGTTGCTACAATTAAGCATAAGAAAAACACATAGCATTCAAGAACTAATGACCCAAAATTTATCTATATTTTTGTCATCACTGCATATTTTATAAGACATGGACAATGATCATTTCAATGTTAGCATATTATATGTTGATGATATGTTGTTTTTTGTAATGATAAGGACATTATTTTTTATTTGAAGTCTCAACTTTCAGCATAGTTTAAGATGAAATAAATAGTGGCTACTAGAATTTCATCTTGGGTATGGAGATAATAAAAAATATAGGATATATAGAAATATTTGGTTGGTCTAGAAAAGCATGTGAACTCATTATAGAATATTTTCAACATGATAGATTCTAGACCATTGTTTGTTCATATTTTGACATGGAAAAGTTATCAATAGAATAATTATTTACTTTTCCTAGTGAGGGGGAGGATATGGATCAAGTCCTTATGCTAGTGTTAGTGGGAGCTTAATGCATGTCATAGTTTGTAATATGTTATATATTTCCCAAGCAATGGAAGTCTTGAGTTGATTCATGGTTATTCTGAGATGACTACATTGGAATGTAATGGAGATAGTCTTTAGATATTTATGGGGTACAATTGAGTACTCCATTTGTTATCATGGTAATTCTATAAGGTACCAACACTCAATGACTCTTCATGGATTTTTGGATTTAGATTGGAAGGGTATGTTAATAGTAGAATATTGACCAATGGATATGTTTTCACTATGTTTTGTGGTGCAATCAATAGGATGAGTAATCAACAAGCTATGGTCACTTTTCCCACTAAAAAATTATAGTATATGGTAAGTAATCATGCTTTTAAGGAAGCCATTTGGCTTAAACATTTATGTTTATATGTGGGGATGACCCTAAGAGCTATTATAGTTATATTTGATACTTAGAGTGTCATATGTCAAGAAAATAACTTGACCTTTCATGAGAGGATAAAAAATATTAATGTGCACTACCATCTTGTTTATCAAATCGTAGAGGATGGAGGGCAATAATAGAGAAATTTGAAAATTTATAGGATGTTGTAGATGCATTAATGAACACAATCAACATAGAAAATTTTAGGTGGTATTATGATTTTATGGGCCTCTTGGTCCCTAGTGATTAGTTGATAGTTTCGACACCCCTTTTCTCTAGAAAAGTGTTTGACAAGCTGAATAATATTAGGAAAGGTGCCACAACCTTTCTCATAGTTTTAAAAAGATAAAAAAATATATAGTTTAGATCTCTTTAAGTTTTGCAATTTAACAAAAAAGGATCTAATCAACATCCAAATCAAAATTTCGTGCTTCCAGAAGTTGAGCCCTCCATATTAAAAATATAGAAACATCTATGACACATAAAAAACATAGAAGAGGGAGGTACACTTGTTGACCAACTTATGATGCATTTAATGACATGCAATAAGATGTCTTTGAATAGAGATAATGAAGCCAAAATAGAACACCAAAATTGGCGAGTGGATTATGATGAAATTATGCTGGGTGGAAGGAATGTGTTATTTTAATCTTGTGGACTTATCTTGCGATTTAGGTATTGGAATTTAACTAGGGATATGAGTACCAAATTTTGGGTGGTTTTAGATCATAGAACTTCCAAATTACCATTTGGTGGTTTCATGTATTGGTCTTCTATTTATTGGGTGCTTGAGATGGGGGTTTTGATAGTGATTTTTATAGGTATTGTTATGCTACTATAATTACTCTAGACCTTTGGTTAGTGATACTCCTATAAAAGCTTAGAATATGAAAGTTTATTGCAACATTTATTACTGAATAATACAATGAATATATCTGGAGTGTGGTTTTTTTCTCTTGAAAGGGTTGTCTCCACATAAATCATGGTGTTATGGTATATTTCTTGTGTTTATTTTCTCGTAATTGTAAATATTTAATTTATTTTCACATACCTCCTCTCACCACTTAGTTGAGGAAGCATATTCCACACCTCTATCTTCTTTTAAGGAAAAAATTAATTCCTATTAATATTTTAGGCATCTAATCCTTGCATACATAGACCCATATGAGGATATTGTAACACAAACCTAATATAGGATTGGGGTAAGGCCCTCAAAATACAATATGTGGACTAGTAGAGATGTTGACTAGAGGTGATATAATAATATCCTATTTCCAAGTTCAATCTTTATTGATATCTCACTAAAGTTCAATTCAAGGAAATTCAGTCCACTCATAAGGCAATCACTTTGCCTATTATCATCATAATGCAAGATTTTGATGCTAAGTGGCTATACCAACTAATAAGAGTGTGTGTTCCTATTATGCATACACCAATAGTGATGTTTCCACTATGCATAAAGTAGACAACCACCTAAGATGAAAATGGATTAGTCTAGCACCACCCATCAAGAAAAAAAGGAAGAACCAATAGTGATGCTAGCTATCAATAATGAAAATCATAAGGTTTTCTACTCTTTAGGCTAAACCCAAAGAAAATATCTAGTGCACTAAATGCACTTAAATTAGGGAGCTAGGTGATTATCAATCATAAATCTCTCTAGAAATAGCACCTCTACTTGTCTCTAGAATATTTCCAATGCAAGCACATGCTCACAAGACTCCAACTACGTAACTACCATTATAGATGGCCCCATCAAAAGCATCTTCACCATAAAAGAAATGGTAGTGTTAGTTTAATTTAGGCCTCTATAAAAACATCCATATTAAATAGCCACTTCCCAAATATACAAAAAGATAGATAGCTACTCTAGATGAAGGTTAAAAGGCCCCATAGTGGTGTGTTTGCATTAATAGATCTATTATTAGTTCCCCTACTAACTCACCAAAATTGAGAGAAGTGACTGAAAGAGTTGGATGATGAGAATAGTCACATGGAATAGAAGAAGAAGCATGAAGAATAATAAGAAACAAGGGATGAAGGCAATAAAAAGAAAGGATGAAGAAGAGAGAATAAAAAGGAATAGAGGAAGAGGCAATCAAAGAAGAGCATTTAAAGCAAGAGAAATTATTTCTTGAATAAGAAAAAGAAAAAATGACCAAGGTTAAGGTGTTTTTTTATGTGTGTGTTGTAATGGTAGAATCCGCCATCAACATTACCAAGTAGTTGACAACAATGTGTTAAAAAAAATGCTTGCACACAAGTTATTTGTAGCATCAACATATCAACTTAAATGGTTGAATGCACACCTAACATCAATGACGGCAAATTTCAATGAGCTTAAGGTCCAATTAATACAAGAAGATATCATAAATGCACAATTGGGTGTGCTCAATCAATGTAATACATAAATGCTTCAACACATAGGAGTAACAAATGCAAAAATACTTCACTAGGTATTAAATTAAAAATTGTGTATTGCATTTTATCCAATGATTATGTGGAAATATAGAGGTAGTGAATCCATAGCAAGATATTCTCAAATAGTTTACAAATGATAAAGATCTTCAAAATATCATAGCATAATTTTCAACAATTAAGCAATGCATGGCATCTAGCTTTGCACATGGGAAAATTAAAAAAATTAACCAAAATTTCCTAGATGAATGAGAGCTTAAGTACATATGTATCAATTAATGGGATATAGTATTTAATTTTATTTTTATCCATTTTTTTGTTAAGTGTTTTGAGAATAAAACACGTAATTGTTGACACCAAGATTTAGCATTTTTGTTGTTTGTCCCTAACTATAGATAGTGAATGTGCATTACTTCTTTGAGAGCATAGATAAGAATAGTGATAAATAAGCATGCATAGGATATATTCAAGGATGGAATATATTTAACTTGTAGTTAGATTTAAAGCATATTTGTGCTATTCATAGATTATGCATGAATCTATATATAGTTTAGGTAGCACTAATGGACTTACACCTATGTATAGTTCCCTAAAGTTGTAGAGTATGTAGAGAGAAAGATTTGAGTGCATATATTGAGGTATGCAAAGTATGTTTGTAGATTGTTGTTAAGAGATCAATACAATATCAAAGTATGTATAGTATGTAGAGAGATCAATACAATGGCATTCATTCCTTTCTAGAACTTTTGTGTATGAGTTGGTCTAGAATTTGCATCTACATTGTGAGGTGTAGGTGGAGTAAAAGGTAGAAGATTCAACATGCTTTGGATGAGGCATAGAAATATGCTTGTACATTCATAGTCTAGGTGCTTAGTCATTAGCCTAATCTATATAGATAGATTATGACAGACAATGATATAAAGAAAAACTCAATAATATTATAAATTTATCTGTTTTCTAAAAATTCAAGAGATATAATAAAATACTCAAAAGATTCAATGTCATCTCTAACAATCAAAACAAGAAAAGTAATAAAAAGAATTATAAAACAATAAAAAAATTATCACTTGCTTGTCACTAACTCACTAATATGAGTGTCCATAATCTACTAGTTATGGAAGTAGATAGCAGAATTATTATATATGTTAGATTATGAAAATTTAAAATAATTTTAAATTCAAACCTACACCAAAAAAAAAAAAATCTAATATAAATCATTACAATGATCAAGATAATAACCACACTCTAGATTCTAAAACAGAAAACTAAAATTAAACTCTTTAAAATAATAATTTTTTAAAACATTAAAAAGAATTGAAAGCTAAATTAAATGTATAAAAGAATCATTTAAAAGCTTATATAAGTTTAAATTTTATACAATTGCCAATGCTGTCGCTATGGTGAACTGAGATTATAATTATTAAGGCAATTCCTATTTGGATTTGTCCCATGTAAATTAGTGGAAAAAGACATACATTTGTCTTTTTTAATTTATTTTGACAGGGGACATTCTCCGCATTTTACTCAAATTGGTGCTTCCAATGAAGACAATAAACAAAAAAGAGAAATATCTCTCACCTCAATCTCTCAGAATTATCTGCTTATTTTTCTCTTTGACAGACTTTATCAATATTAAGATATTTATGTAAAACTATTTTCACAGACTTTATTAATACAGATATTTTATGTAAGATCTATTTTTCAGATGCGAAAATTCAAAATAATAACAAATAGCAAGATTTTAATAAATAACCAAGAAATATAGAAGAAAATTATTAAAAATTACTTTAAAAAAAAATTCAGTAAATAGATAGTCCATTTTATAAATCGCAGTGCTTATAATTTTTTCATGCGAGTTGTGATAATATTTCATGCCACATGTCCTGCCCTAAAAAAACTAAGATTTAATTATGTAATTTTTAAGATAATCTTAATTCCATCACAAGTATTCTGTTTTGCAAAATAAGTATTGTAATGAGTTTTCACAACACCAATCATTTGAACTTGCAAGAGTAGTTATCTACTACAGTCAGAAATACAATGGACTGCATTCCACTCAATCACCTTTGACTGTAAAATGACCACTCTTCCCCAATCTGCACTGGATTTTTTTTACTTAACAAGACAGTTTGATGTTTGAAAGCAGGTGGGAACCACAGATGAGAAAGAATACCAGGTATGGGTAAGTTGAAAAAGATAATGGAGTTTGAAAGAGTTTGAACAACTGATGCAGCTGTTGTACTATAAAGCAAAAGCACAAGCATCTAGAGGTCACTTTCTGATAAAGTGTGTGTACTATTTAGGGGAGGGACAATAGGATCCTATACCACTTATATATTCCAATTGTCTGGTGACAGTGTGAGTGGTGCATGAATGAGAATGAGAATGAGCATGAAACCATGTCTAATTCCTGGGATTGAGTACTTGAAATTCCTTTGAGAATATGTACTATCATTGAGTACTCCATTAATGGATGATTCACAAACGCTGCTCCACTTTGCTTTTGAAATAGAATGATTCTTTTGCAGCTGAAGGTCTAGAAAAACATGACTTTTCCTGTAACTTTTGCTAAGGCTAATTGAGATTTTTCTTTTTGTTAAGGTTTATCAACTTTAAATTGGCTTTATTGACCATTTGGGAGCTTTCCAGTAGTTGGGGTGGAAGTAGTACTTTCCAACAGCTAAATGTTCCTTGATCATCAGTGCTTGGTGATGAGAATCTCAGGGAGACATTGGCAGAACATAAGTGGGAGGTGGAAAGCATGTCAGCATTCATCATTGTCCATAGAGTTAAAGGTCCTTTGAAAGTTTGAATTTCAGATGAGAATTCATAATAAGGAATTAGATGTCAAATCTAAATTTGGAGTGAACAGCTAAGGCATCTGTGAGAATATCTAATCTGCATATGCGAGAAAATCTGAAATGATTAAATCATGTAATTCAATTAAGTTTTGAATAATCCTAACACTTCATTAATGTTAGTAGTTTATTAAAGGTGATCTTATCAAAATGGTTTGTGCTTTATGCAATACATGTGTTTTTTTTAATGTTCCTAATTCTATGAAATGTCATAACATTGAATAAAGCTTGCAGCAAATGCCTTCAAATACTCTCAATAATGCGCTTTCGATTCATTTCATTCTCCAATATAGTAAAGTACTTACTAGCAGTTATATCATGTGGGGTGGTTATCTTAATAATTTTATATATAGTAAAATTGTTATATAAAATAGGAAGTTTCTTTGTTTTATTTAACTTTTACAGTTGTATAGTCATGTAGTTATTTTTAGATATAATCATTTACAAAAAATGTAACATAAAATGTAAGAAATTATAGTTAATAGAATAGATATTTTGGTTGTCATCACTATTAATGGTGATAAAATGGTTATTCTAGTCTTTTTATGGTACTACAATAATTGAGACATTGCTTTCTCTATCTATTAAAGTAGTTATAGATGAGGAAGAAGTATCGATAGCATATGGTGTCTTTGCTAATACATACAACAATAGAATGGTGTAATTGTGGCAATATTTTTATTTCATCTAATACTTAGAATAATGATATTAAAAAAGAGTGGAGAGAGGGATGTGTCAAGTTTTTGTATGATTGCCTAGTGTCCTTCCTTACCATAGCATTAGCCACACATGCTAGTGGTCCTCAAAATCATTTAAGTAAAAGTAAAAAATGATGTAAAGCAATACAACATCGACCACATGATCCCTCTCAAATCTTTGTGCCATGATTGCACGTCTAATAAATTTTTTAGAATCTCTTACCATTACTTTAGATACATAATCACAACTATGAGGGTAAGTTGAACTCTTAGCAAATAGTATTATCTAGATTCATGAGTTAATATCTTAAGTTTTCAATTATTCTTGTGAAAATCCTATTTTAATTTGGCTGAAGAACCTATAGATAGATCACCTTCTAGGATATATCTCCAGAGTGATCTACATGTTTACTTAGGGGAAACCTTGCAAACTATATATTATATATTACTCCTATAGAACACAAATTTAAAATTGTTTTTTATTTTCTAGAGTCCACCATTCCAAAGTAAGATGTGTTGTATTAACATATATAAAATATGTGTTCATTACAATTACATGAATTGTGATGGGAGTTTCTTCTTATTTCAAGGATTCCACTATAAAATAGTCATAACCTTAAATGTTGAATTCTCAACTATTGAATATGAGACTCTTGATCATTTTGAATTGTTTGTTAGTATAACAACTAGAGAGTAACAAATCTAGAACATCATATGAAAATGTAGTGAATCCTTTCGGTTCACTCTTATGGTTATCGTAGTAACAATATAATTTTAACCTACTTGAATTGTATTTATAATTTTATGAAAACAAACATGGAAACATAATGCAAAGCATTAGAATAAGGAGTAGTGTTTCTAAAATAAAGTGTTTTATTTTATGAATGTTTTAAATTTTTACATAAAATAATAAATTTGTAGAAAAGGAGCAATCTTTTCACTTCATATAGTTTACACCTAAGTATATATTTATACATACTACTAACATGCCAATTACTACATAAAATCACAAAAACAGTGAGAAAGGGATGGCATATTTTCATTTAATTTACACTAAATTATCTCCATAGCTATTATATTGTTCTAATGGTGATAGATCTTAATCACTATCATAGAAAACAAACAATTGTAATAGTGGATTTGACTATATAAAGAGTTAGAGTGTCTGAGCACACATGTAAATATTAGAATGATGACACTACTGATTGAATGCATAATTTGATATTATGGTTGGACCTAATTTGGTCTTGAAGTCATTAGTGTATTTGGATCAGTTTGTTACCTTTTGTTTCATTAGCATTTACTAACTTTAGAAACTTTAAACAAAGTTCTCCTATTAGGTTGAAGTTTCCAATAACAAGAAAGTGGATGATCATTATATTGTGCATGCAATTAGTAAGAAAGAGATCATGGAGTTATTGGTATAATTTATAAGACCGTCTGGATAAATATTGAATGTATATTTTTGGCACACCCTTTGTTGTATCAACATTCATCTATCTTAATCTTGGTACATGTTGAATACTTTCAAGGAAGGCTTACTTATTTTTACTTAAAAACATAGGTTAAAGAAGCTATGAGATACCATGATCATCAATATATAAAAACAAATTAAAATTGCTTAAATCATATAATAGACAAGTAATTATTGGCAATCAAGTCTTATAATAGCTAATCAAGACAATATACAAATACTTGAGTTCAACCACATGTAGAAAACATGGAATCGGTTACCTAACATAGCTAAGATTCCATTTATCCTTTTCATTTAAATAACCAAGCCATGTGTGCATGCATGATTTGATTCACCTTTCCTTTGTGCTTTGGTGTCATGAAAAATGAGAGAGGTATCAACATTATGGATTATTTGAAACCTAAAGGAAACATTGGTCTAAAATTATTCAACATGTCAACTTATAGATATATTTCTTACTTTGCTACTAGTTAGATTTTTATTAGTATCGACAGGGATATCTTTGGTTTGAACTATATGTCAGCTCTTTCTTTATTTTCCTAAGAAAATTATTGTCCATTCTTTCTCTTTTAGTAATCTAGGCTTGAGAGATTTTTATGGGAGATTTTTCTTTATTTTATTTTTTAAATTTATTGCCCATTACTCCTTTAGTAATAGAGGCATGAGAGCACTTTTAGTGTTAGGGACCACTTTGACTATTTCAATGCCAAATTGAAAGATCTATCCTTATTGACTCAATCATAATCTATTAGCTTAGTAATTTAGGAACATTAATATGTAGCTATGAAGTGGCTTAGTTATGAGAAAATAAAAAGGTATGAGAAAGCTCAATGTAATAAATTTAAGAAAAAATTATTATGTTTGAGCTGCAAACATTTGAAGTTTGTTGTACAAGTAGCTATTGTTTAAATAACTCTACAAATAACAAAATTAATATGCATACTTGAATCTGACATGCCATTTTTCTTTTAAATACCTACTATAATTGGATATTGAATGTAAAGTTTTGTTTTAGGAGCATATTTCCTACGTATATGTGTACTAAATTTGCATCTATCTTTTGTAAATTGCACTCACATTTTCTTTTGTATTCACTGACACCTCGATCAACAATTTAAGTAGCATTGTGATGACAACTTAATCTAAAGTACCCAAGTGTGTTAAGAGAGTAGTACTTGTATTTGGGCCTCTTCTTTCTTCCTAATGATGGTATAAGAATTGATATACATTCTTGACTATTGTTTAAAAGAGAATGCAAGTTCTATGCAAAGGATTTATATGGATTTGACTATAAATATAGTTGTAAATATTAGATCTTGTATTTCAATTTTGTCTATGCTTATTAAAGACTTATTTTATGTAAATCCTTTGGATTTGTGGATTTCAATTTTATAATCCATGGTCAAGGGTATCTATCTATTATTACCACATGTTATAGGCATCAAAGGTATGTTCTTTGTTTTTCCTATCCCATTTTGAGTTGTTGTAGCTATCAAATTAAAGTACCACATCTATTGGCAAGTCCAAAGGTTTGGAATCAACATTGTAAATAGTAGATGTGACATCTACTGGTGATCCATTCATAATTCTATCTTTAATGCATATTTTTTTGTTAGCTTCATTCATTGGCCATGTGTGGGTTTTGAATTATATCACTTGTGTATAAACTATCTTCTTTAGTAATATCATCAATGTTAGGTTCTTTATTTATAGAGGTTGAGGGTTTTCATATCGATTGCACTTGATGTGAATAGCTTTGTAAGAAATATTAACCAATTGATAGCATTTATTAGTTTTAATGTAACACTTGTTTCAATATGGTCATGTTCTCTATACAAATGCATTAAAACACATGTGTTGCTCAACTAATTTCTTATATGGGATATTCTAAAAGTGTTGGAAAAGATTCTATATAGTGGTCAATATGTTGTCCTCTACTTTTTTCATGAAAATTGTACCAAGATGTTGGTTTTAATGATGCATTATGAAATTGTAGAGAAAATTCTAAAATCTCTACTTTATTCCAAATATGTTGTCATGAAATATAATTAGGTTCAAGGCATACCCATGCATTTAGACTACCTTTATTTGGTCTTCAAGATGTAGTGCAACCCTATTTGGGAAGATAGTGGAAAAATCCATGTCTAAAATTCCCTCAATATTGTAATTTACTAATGAGGGGCTAAGTTCAATCCAAGAGATGATGCTATGATTGCCAGGGTCTAACTATAATGTTCCTTTTATGGCTTCTAATTCACATTGTAAATATTTGACTGTATTGGAATGAATGGTCACAAATACATAAATTTATTGTTAAGTTCGTATTTGTCACTATGGGTTTGAACTTCTAGCACCATCATCTATCTATTCTCTATTTTAAAGTGTCATAATATGTTTGGAACACCAGTGCTAATTTTAGGTACCAAGGCTAGTGAAACAATACCTATTTCAACATTCATGTAATATAGGTCATGTTTAATATTTTATTCATGAGAATTCATGACATACAATCTTCTTACATGAAAATTGTAATGACTTCCTTCCATTTAGAATCATCTAAGTATTAGAATATCTAGGTCTTCAAATTTTTGTGGTTAGGATTTTCCTATTGTTTTAATATCTTGGGGAAAGCTTATCATGTGATTGTTGTATTTTTATTTCCCTCCACAAGCATGCGTAACTTGTAGTACTAGGCTTACTCATGTTATATGTATCTCCTCTACTTTAGAAACATATTTAACACTATATTTTTTTCACGTGGATCTAAATTGTTAGATGTAAAGAATTGATGGATTCCTTTGTCAGTAAATCATCTATTACAAATAAGATTAGTTTTAGATGAATGAATGTGTATGTCAAGGTAGGATTCCTTACATACTAAGCATGTTTATAAGTTTGATAATTTATCTATTATGTGTTGAAAATGTTACATTACTTGTAAGGAATTTATGGGATAATTTTCTAAGTTGTTTCTCAAGTTTTGTACTATTTTAGTTTGCATTGTAGTTTGGTTGGGTATCCTAATTTATGCTTATGTGTATGCATCTCACTTGATTAACCTAGATTGAGCTTTGGAAAATGTTAATTTCATTTACAAGAACATAATAGACCAACATACATATCTTAAATACATCTATCTAAAAGATGCTTATAGATATCAATCTTGAGGTGCCTCTATTAAATTTATGACATAAGTTTTTTTATTATTAAGAGGGATAAATGCTTTTGACCCTAAGCTATGAACCAGTGAGGTTACAAATAGGGGACTTGATCCCCAACATAAACACTCGACAATTACACCCCCAATGGGGTTTGAAACTTGATGACAAGAACAACACAAAAACTTAACCATCACACCATGCCACTACTAGCAATTTATGACATAAGTTAGGTAGACACCTCAAGATTGACATTTTTGTGTATTTTAGATAGATGTATAAATGTATTTAAGATATTCTATATTAGATTTAAAATAAATGATTAATAAGAACCCTATGTAGTGAAAAGGAGCCTTTTTCTCACATAAAATTGGAGTATCTTCAAAATTTATAATAAGGTTGTGTCATTTCCAATTTCCATTTTTACCAACAAATTCTATTTTCTTAAAAAACTAAAAATCTTGTGAGCATACACTTAATCAATATATCTAGGAGCTCACTTTCTCACACAACTAGAATGTCTTCATACTAAGGCTGTGTCATTTTCAACCTTCCTTCTTTACCAATGAATCTAGTTTCTTCTTCCAAACAAGTGATAAATAGAACCCCTCTAAAAATATGAAAAGGAGTTCATTTTCTCACACAACCAGAATACCTTCAAAACTCATATTAGTGATTTTTTTTTTTACTTTTCTCCTTTACTATAAAATTTTAATTTCTTAAATAAGGAAAATAAATCTCCTGAGAATATACTTAATCAATATATTTACATGTACTTTAGAGAGGCTAATGTGTTGAAAAGGTCATCACAAGTAGTAGAGACAACAAGAAAAAGTATTAATAAAAATTTTAAAAGGGAAAATTAAAGTCATTTATAGCATTGAAAATGAGCCCACTTGTATGATGCTTTCTCACTCAAGTCCAGAGCATTTTCAAAACTCATGCTAAGGGTATGTCATTTCCAGCCTTCCTTATCAATGATTTTTTTAAAAATAAGTGATTAATAGGACCTCTTTACAACTGTGAAAAGGAGCCAAATTTCTTATGCAATTGGGACATCTTTAGAACTTTTATTAAGGGTGTGTTATTTCCAACTTTGCTTCTTTACTAGTAAATCTAGTTTCTAATAGCTAAAATATAATACTTTTTATTATATTATAATATAATGATTACAAAATAGTAGTCACAATTAAATATTATTAGTGAAAAACAGCCACAACTAGTACAAGATATAAATACATAGTTGGGAGACAACAATGGAGCAATATTAACTGTTAGAATAAATTTTTGAACAGCTCCCTTCGGGTTTCTTTTTGTATGTGTGTGCGCCGGCCTGTGCGTCACCGAGTCTGGTCGGCTTTCCATCGAGTTTTGATCTTCCGCTGTTCGCATTCTCTCTTCGCAACTTCGGGTGACGGCTTCCCTTTCAACTTTTAAGAGGCTACGTTGGGCATCTATGTGTCTCACTTACGGAGGTTTTTATTTCCCTTTTTGCCTTGAGGTCCCTTCGAGTTGCGAAAGCCCTCCGCCGAGGCCATCACTTCTAAAGATTGTCAGAGGGACCCACATCTTGCTACGTGGCAGTGTATCGTGAGTTTTTCATGCAGGAATGAAATAAGCAGCTGCGAGCTGCGAAGTGCTTCCGCAGGCCTTCTTTTATTATTGGCCGACCCCACCTTCTGCTAGGTGGCAACCATTTGCACCTTTTCAACTTGGTAGAGGGGTGAGCAACCGCTGGCTGCGAAACGCTGCCACGCGTCTTTCGCACCCGGTTGATGCAGCTTTATCTCCACTACAACAAAGACCTCAGCCCATGGGACACATGTTGCTACTTCGCAATCCCTCGGCAGCGGTAAGGGAGGTTTTCATTCAGGCAGTGACAGGATGCCACGTACCTTATAACTAATGCTTGAGGCGGGCGATAGGCTGGATGGCGAAATTATGTTATTAGATGCCGCTCTTCATGTTTTTTTCAAAACGGTGGATGATGCTTGTCACCTCAGGTATGGCTGTGACCGCTGCCATCATTACAAAGGGAAAGCCTGCAACTGGATGACCAGATATTGTGTTCTATCTCATTGCTATTGTAACAGCATTATGAATCTTTTGATTCTGACATCATTGCTGGAGATTGTGGGATCTTTTCTGTTTCAGCTTTCCAAAGCGGTGGGAGTTTTTCCCCCCAGCTATATATACTCTCTCTATCAACGATAAAAAAAGGGTCCAAAAATTCGGAGGAGGGAAGAAAAAAGAAAAAGGATACTGGTTTTAGCAAGAGAGACCAGGCCTCTTTTACATGTTTATTTGCAAGAAACTTTCAGACTGTGCCCACTGTTCGGCCTTTCTACTTTTCATGTTTTAATCAAACTGTGAACTGTGCCTTTTATTGTCTCAAGCATTTCATTTGACAAGACTTCTATGTATTGAATACAAAGTTTGCTTATCTAAATCATATCTAAACGACTCTTCTTAATAGTAAAGATATATGCGATATCATTTTATGTCAATAAATGAACTGTTTATGCTATAGCTTTAAGTTTCTGACGTTTTGGAACGTAATAACACCATTCAGGCCCTTAAGTCTATGATTTATCGTGTCCATCAGCAAACTTTGGCGCATCGCCTTAGATTAGATTTTTCTTCATTATATCTGTTTCCTTTTCCCTTTACAAAAACCATTATAGAAGAAGTCGGCTTCTTTAAAAATCCAGAGGTTACTCAGTTTGGCGCAAAGGGGTCCCCCTTGAACTGAGTTTCTCATAAGCAACTGTTACCTCGTCAATTTTTGGCGTCAACAGTTTGTCCTTTTTCTGGCATGCCCAGTAGGACCCAAACTAATGAAATTGCCTTATAGAGGGGTGTATGAGCCATCGGCCTGTAATTAGATCCCAGACTGCAAAAACCCCAGGTTTACTAGTACCTCCGCTAGGGACAGTCCAGGCCACAAATCAGTTAGTAACCGTTCCATTCCCACTGCCTCTTCCTCTCACCATGTTGCCAGCCGCGAATAGAAACTATGTAGCATGGGATGCTGGAAGTCCCCTGGTAGCTCCGATAGCGCCTGCTGTTTGGGGCGCTATCCTGGTTTCGGCCCTGAAAGCTCTTCCTAAATTTGCCGGGGACAACACAAAAACGCCAGCAGAACATTTGCAGGATGTAGCGGATGTATGTCTGGTACACGGTATTACAGCGCAGAATGTAGCCCTGAGGCTCCTCGCTGCATCCTTCAAAGGCAAGGCCCTGGATTGGTACCGGACGCTGACTCCTAATACCATTCACACTTGGGATGACCTCGGAGATCCATTCTATGAAAGGTTCTCAAATGACGGAGATCGTTCTTTGTTATACTATCAGCTATCCATCATCAAACGAGCACCCTAGGAGGCTTTGACGGACTTCAATGCCCGATTTCACTCAAGTTGGCGGAGGATTCCTGTGACTATCCGCCCGACTCCAGAACTAGTGTTCATGTTTTATCTGAAGTCCATTAACCCTGACATTTCTATGATGATCAAGTCTTTGGGAAGAGCCACTTTACCAGATGCTTATGCTACCGCTATCAAAGCGGAGAATCATTTGATAGATTGCGGGAAATTGCCTCCTCGACCTATTGTGCTGATATTTCTCGAAATATCAAACGCAGCACAAGAGGTTGCATCGACCAGTGCGCCAACAACTCCCTAGTCGATGTACTCATATGCAGCCGCTCCCGAAAACTTGGATTCCACATCGAGTTCTCCCAAGGATGAAATGGGCGACCTCAAAGAGATGTTGCGAACTATGGCGAATGACATAACAACTCTCAAGCGGAACTAAGCAACTCCTCCACGGCTCGCATATCAAAACTATCAAGGAGGGCGGTCTGCTTATCAGCAAAATCAATATTAGAGTGCGCCTCGCACTAATCCATCAGCGCCGACTACCAACCAAATGGTCCCGGTGCCTACACCGCTGACAGGTGCGTCACCAAGCTCAAGTAGAGAATTAACCGCGGGACAAAACAATCTTATTGATGACATCAATCCATGGTGTTTCCCCTGCAATGATGCACATATGCCCCGAAATTGTCTGTGTGGCAACTTACAATAGAGGGTGGCAGAACAACGCAATCAAGGCACTGCTACAGAAAACGGAGAATACATATATGCCTCGGCAATGGAGAATGCGGTCCTTACCGCGCAAATGCAAGGAATGTCCTTAGAGCAAGAGTCCGATATTGTGCCTGATCACGCGCTCTTCTCATGGATGGAAGATGAGGAAATGGTGTTTGCCAATGACACGTCCACAACCGAAACGCCACGTATAGTCCGACTATAACACACGCCAAAAGAAAAGATTCACCGGTGAGCCTGTTGTTTCACTTTCGGACAGCCCGCAATGCAAAGGAGTGTCTGATCAAATTTTCGGCGTTTCGACCGTCTCTTCACCTTCTCAACCACGGAAGGAGATTATTATAACAAAAGCAAAGGAGCAGAAATCTCCGAGCTCGTCACCTTTTAATGTGGTGGAGCAATTGAAGAAATCATCCGCTAATGTGTCTTTATGGGACATGCTAGCTATCTCGGAATAGAAAACTATGTTACAAAAGGCGCTTCAACAAGAGATCAACTCAGCACCAACAGAGCCATCTGCCAGTACAGAGGGGGTTTATCAAATGCCGCCAGCCAAAATTCTTGCAGACAAGATGAAGGGATCCCATGCGGAAATCTGAGGTAGTACAAAACCTCAACCCTTCTTCTTGACTCTCATTGTAGGGAAGAAGCTATTACACAATGCTATGATTGATTCTGGCACTAGTACAACAGTTATGCCAAGACTGATAGCCGAAGCCTTGGGGCTCAGCTACGAACCTATGAAGAAGGGGGTGATGCAGCTAGATGGAAATAAAGTTGATACGGTGGGTGTCATCAAAGTGCTTCTGTTAACTCTATTTGCTTGCCCAAGTATCACGGTCCCGCAAGATACTGTAATCATAGATGTTCCTCCTATGTTCGGTCTATGTCTATCTCAAGAATTTACTTCAAAGGTGGGCGGATATTTGTCCTTAGATTGGTCACATCTAATACTTAGGACCAAGCATGGTGCGAAAATGAAGATAGAATCAGAGGCTCTACATTCCGAACACGTGGCGGATGAGGCCCTGATCAATTTTGAGGCCGCACATACCTCCATCACCAAGCAAGACATGTACAATGTCGAACTACTAGAGGAGGAGGAGGTGAGCGGAGCCCGAAATGATAAGGAAGATGCTCTGTTGAGCGAACACATAAACAATGATCCTTTCGGGAATTATCATGCTACCGGATTGGGCACATATGTGATTTATGATGAAGACCAAGTTCTTCCGAAGGTCGTCAAAGAATCCGACTATAACCAAGTAGATGAGCCGTGGATGTTGTATTTTGACGGAGCAAGGAGCAAAGTTGGAGTTGGAGCAGGGGTATGTCTAATATCCCCGCAGAATGAAAAGTTGTTGAGATCTTTCTGTTTCCAATTCACCTATTCAAACAACGAGGCTGAATATGAAGGGTTAGTCCAAGGCCTAAGTTTAGCGGAATGAATGGGTATTAAGCAATTGATTGTGTTCAGAGATTCCAAACTGGTAGTTAATCAGGTTCGGGGAATCTCCGCAGCGAAGAATGTCCGAATGAGATCCTATCAGCATCGAATCTGGGACCTGATTGAAGGATTTGAAGCTTTTAACATCCTGACCATTCCCCGAATGCAGAATAGCGATGCAGATCATATGGCGGTGATCGGCACTCAGTTTGATCCTGTCTCTAACTTGCTTCGGAACAAATATTCAGTACGAGTGCTTGTTCGACCAGCAATTCCTGACAATGATCAGAGTTGGCAAGTGTTTGAGAGTGATGAGCACATCACCTCGTTTATCCAACACTCAAGAGAATTCGCTGATCAACTTCAACCGAAGATCGCCAAGGCCTATGAAGGACAAATTATGCAGCTCAGGTCAAATAAACTTCCAAAGGGGTTAGTTACTCTCGAGAATTTTTTCGATTGTAATGATGCTCAAAATAATAAGCAGAAATTCGTGGCAGACAAAAGTGATTATGAAAACCTTTGGGTCTCTGATGACATGAATCTCCGAGTCGGGAAAGATGTCCCACAACGAGATAGAGAAAGGCTTATTGGTTTCTGCAAAAATTATGGAGTAGTGGCCTAGTCCTATGATGATCTAGAGGGTTACGATCTTGGCATCATTGAGCACACTATTGAATTAACAGAAGGTGTGAAACCAGTCTGACAGAAGCAGAGGCCAGTGAACCCTAAAGTTGAGGCCCTAATAGCACAAGAGCTAACCAAGTTCATTGATTCATGTATTGTCTTCCCAATTAAACATAGTACTTGGGTATCAAATCTGGTACCAGTCCGAAAGAAGAATGGTGATATCCGCTTATGCGTGGACTTCTGAGAACTCAACAAAGCATCTCTGAAGGATCACTACCCATTGCCTTCTATGGAGTCAATCCTCCAAACTATCGCAGGATCGGAAATGTTCTCTCTACTGGATGGCTTCTCTGGCTATAACCAGATTCAAGTTAAAGAAGAAGATCAGCACAAGACTATGTTCACCACCAAGTGGGGAACATTTACATATGCTAAAATGCCTTTTGGTTTATCCAATGTAGGGGCAACTTTCCAACGAGCTATGGACATCGCATTTAGCAAACTAATCAATAAGTTTATTCTAATCTATTTGGAAGACCTTACTGTGTTCTCTAAATCTAAAGACGATCATTTTGATCATTTGGAATTAGTTTTCCAAAAATTCCAGGAGTTCGGGGTTTCCTTAAATTCAAAGAAATGCATTTTCAGAGTACCGCAGGGTAAGCTGTTAGGGCATGTTGTGTCTAAAGAAGGTATTTCAATTGACCCCGAACGAGTAAGGGCTATCAAGGAGCTTCCCCTTCCGGTAAATAAGAAAGGTGTCCAGTCTTTTCTCGGCAAGGTAAATTTCGTCAGCAAATTTATTTATGATTTTGTGGGAATGATTAGGCCGATCACTCTAATGCTAGAAAAGGATCAAGCTTTCAAATGGACAATAGAAGCTCGAGAGGCTTTCGAAAGGGTCAAAGAAGCAATCTCCACAGCCTCGGTGCTGATTAATCCAGATCAATGCAAGGACTTTATAATGTATGCTTTCAGTAGCAAGTCCAGTATCGCTACTGTTCTGACTCAAAAGGATAGTGAAGGAAAGGGAGAGCATTCAGTGGCGTTCTATTCCCGAACGCTAAAGGAATATGAGGAAAATTATAACTTCGTCGAAAGACAGGCCTTTGCAATAGTAAAAAGACTTAAAAAGTTCCGCCATCTAATTTCCTATAACAAAGTTCTGGTATATGTCGCGCATTCTAGTGTGCGGGAATATATCATGGAAGGAGAGATTACAGAAAAAAGGGCTAATTGGATTACCAAGATCTTGGAGTATGATATCGAGGTCAGGCCTACCAAGACTGTCAAAGGCAGAGGACTGTGTGAGTATATGGCACAGAACGAGGAGGTGCCCGCCAAAGAGGAATAGCCAGAGCTCGTCTTGATAAATGGATCGGGATCGGAAGATGATTGGCTGACAGATAGAATGAACTTCATGCGAACCAGAAGGTATCCGCTAGGCCTCTCATCCCAAAAAATAAGGTATTACCAGCTTCAGAATTGTGGATATATGCTGATAGAAGGAGTTCTTTTCAAAAGAAATTTTAATGGTGTGCTCCTGCGATGCGTTAATTCAGGGGAGGCGCAGAGGATCCTCGACGCCTTTCACAATAGCGACGAGGGTGGACATTTCTTTACAAAAACTACCGCCATCAAGGTCCTGAGAGCTGGATATTACTGGCCTACACTTTTCAGTAATTCCTACTCTCTGGTAAGGGCTTGTAAAAAATGTCAGTTCTTCTCTGATAGAAGGAAGAATTCAGCGATGCCCCTCAAATCTATCGTGGCAGATGAACCATTTGTGCAATGGGGCCTGGACTTCATCGGAATGATCAATCCAGTTTCTAGTGCTGGACATAAGTGGATTTTAACAGCTACTGACTACTTCACAAGGTGGGCAGAAGTTGTTCCCCTTAAGGGGGCAACAGAAACAGAGATTGTAGACTTCCTTGAAGCACTGGTGACAAGGTTCGGCCCTCTGAAGACAATCATTTCGGACAACGCCAAAGAATTTCTAGGTACAAAGGTATGTCACTTTGCATTAAAAAATGACATATTCCTTAAAATATCGTCAAACTATTATCCCTAGGGAAATGGCCTAGCCAAATCAACAAACAAAAGATTAGTCCGACTCCTTAAAAAGGTTGGCTCAGAACACCAGAGGGAATGGCATAAAAATCTCTGAAAAGCGCTCTGGGCCAACTGCATAACTCCCAAGCAAGTCCTTAAGATTTTTCCCTATGAGCTGGTGTATGGGAAGGAGGCGCTGTTACCTATCTCCATGGAGATCCCAGCAATACAGTTACTGAAATCCCTTGAGATAGAACAAAATGGAGCCATGGAGGTTCGGCTCGCCGAACTGTTGGAAGTACAAGAAAAAAGGGAGAATTCCCTAATAGCAATGACAAGCCGTCAATAGGTGGTCAAACGATGGTTTGACAAGAAGGCTTCCGACCAAGGTCTAAAAAGTGGAGACTTAGTGCTAAAATATGACAGCAGGGCTGCAAAGCCAGGTTAGCACAGTAAGTTTGACAGCCTATGGGAAGGACCCTTCAAAATCATTCGGTGCATGCAACACAATGCTTTTGAGCTGGAAAACATGGAACAAGAACCGTTAGGAATCACGGTCAATGGGATTCACCTTAAGTTGTTCCATTAGGCATAAGAATCTACCTTGTACAGTTGTAAATAATGCTTTTATTTCTTTTCCTATTTTTGGCCTGTTCTCTTGCTAAATCAGTTGTCTTTCTACGCATTTGCTCATTATCGTTGACGGGTAAAACACTAAAATTGCTCTACACAAAATGCACTCATACATGGAGAAATAGCGTACAAAATTTGCAAACCCAAAAAATCTGAAACACATAAGCAAAAAGGAGCATAGATTTTCCTTAAAAAGGGAAGTATATATTTATATATATATATTCCTAGGTTACAAAATGGCTGATATGCCAATTTTTTTAAAAATATATACAAGTATCAGAATATATTATATATACGATGGCCTTTTATCAGGCTTATCTAGAACAGGTGAGTTACGTCTTTAGGCAGAAAGGCAAGGGGGTTATCTATACAAAGGAATGGCTGGCAGCAACTGACGCATCCACTGCAGCGTCCGCTTCTTCCTCATCCACATCCTCGTCGGCGACACTGGTAGCATCATTTGGCACAACTGCCAGTGGTGGTGGGAACACTAGGTTCCTGAAATCAGTGTACCAGTCTACGTCGTAGAAAGGTATCACGTTGTAGCTCCGAAACAGGAAGTGGAGGGCCTGAGTAACCCTTTGCTGGTGCTGGCCACGCATCTGCAGGCAAAATCCAGTGAGGAATGGCAGCCATACAACAACAACTTCTTCTTCGATAAAGCGACGCAGGTCGCTAGCTGTTGCCAGGCCTATCCCATATGCAGCATGCGCAACAACCTCGTCGAGCCCATTCAAGTACTTCTTCGGGAAGATTTCTTTCACTAGCCTCAAGATAAGTGGCCGAGGAACGCTGATGTCCAGCATGGACACTACAAAGTGTGAACATATGTCAGTATTCACCCTATACTTATCCTCATATTCTACATAATCCTTGCCTAGGACCCACTTAATGGCCACCAGAACTAGCGAATGCTTGTTCTTCGTCATCCTTTTCAGCCTTCTAGTAGAGATCTCACCTAAGAATGCCATCTGTGATTTAAACGAAGTTAGGTGAATTGGGGTATCTATTCGTCCCGACACTGTCCCTAAGTCTCCTAAGATAATGCCGAATTTGCTCACCACCTAACCTATGAAGGGACTTGCTTAGCAATCTGCTACTGACCTATCACCTCTAAAACGCTAAGTATGTTTGCTCGCTATCTACTGGCCTATTTATAGAAAAATTGACAAGACATATGCCAATCCGCCTCTAAGAAATGTGATGTATGCTGGCTACCATCTCGAAGGCCGAGTCTACGTTTGTTCACATTTTGGGCTGGTACATGCATGATAGCACGGCTCAAGGCGTACTTAATTGAATGAAGTTGATTAATTAGCTTTAAAAAGGTGGCACTTGTTGGTGAAAGGATGTATGGCTGTAGGCTATTGTGTCATATCTCAAGCGCATCCTAGAGCCTAAGGTGATACTCGTATCTTTTTTAGGCGGTGATCGTTTGCTTGGCGTAATCATTCCGGCCGAGATATTAATTGCCAGCGCATGTTAACGCAGCGTTGGAAGGCCAGTTGCAAGTTCAATTTCCAAGGAAATCAAGGCATATCACACAATCTCCTGAAAGCAATGATGAAATCTGGTGACCTCGAAATAGCAATCAGTTCATCTTGCACGAGTTGTAGGATTAACGGTACATGCCGAATTAAATGCAAAAGGCTTGCTTTCGCCTACCACCTTGGGAAAGGTTACTATTATCACAACAAAAAGGCTTAAATATTTCAAAGGCTTTTACAAACGCAGGGAAGTGCAAAGTGTTTTCGGTCTGTCTATCTAGAGCAAGCAAATTCAAAGGCCAGGAGCTTACAGATTCCACAGAGAAAGAAAAATGTCAGAATCTTCAGCCCAGCAGATGCAGGAAGATATTAGCCAAGAAATGCTCACGGCTATTTGTTCCTTGGCCGAGGTATACGTGTATGAGGATGTAGCATACACCACGCCTGGTATACCCGCGAAGACGAAAAGAGCCCACACAGAAGAGCTGGATAGACCCAAGGAATGGAGTAACCAGAAAAGGGTTAGAGAAAAATGGGATAATATCTACGACCCAAAGCTTGCAAAGAACCATAAATCTATTAGAGAGGCAGCTTGTGCAAGGTTATTAGCAGCAAGGGCAGACCAATCCACGGTAGGTAGAGTCTGGTTTAGCAGTCTCCCACAATATATAGTCCCATTGGTGCACTATTGTCCGAAGGTGGTTGACGCGGCTTTTCAGCGCTATAATCTAGATACCCACTGTATTGAAGGTCACAATTTAAGGGTTCAAATCAGCCCAGAAGCCATCTGGCATATGTTATGTATCCCTGATCCCAGCAGAAGAAAGGAAACTATCGAGCATTTCCGCCCAAGCAAGGAGGAGAAAATATGGAAGAGGATGAAAATCGGCTCCGATTTCTTGTTAAAGGAGACCAATAGGAAAGGTATCGCATCCGCTAAGGCACCGAGTATCCCATTATCACGTGGTTCATTCCACGATGATCTCCAGGACCCCATCTCCATGTTGGCATTTGTTTGCGGTCGAGACTCTGATGAGAAGATCGAGGTTTTTCAGCTGGGCCCTGCGATACAGTTTCGGAAGTAGCATGAACTCTTCTGGTATGATTTCGCTGAGTTCATGATTGAAGAAATGATACATCAAATGGAGAATTACCAGGTGGAAAAGAAGTTTAGATTTCTTTCCTACCTGGTCCACATGTTCCTGCACCAAAATCCTGATTTCTTCGCTCGATTCATTCCGCTATCAATTTTTGATGAGTAGAATAAAAGAAAGCCGGTGTCTACATGGACACCTTTCCTTTCCGCAACATATGACTATTATGCATTCGTGGACTATTTCATAGCCCCGGTACTGAATGATTTGATCGGAGAAGGTGATATCGTCTGGCTCAACACGAAGCAGACTGGATTTTTGCAAAGCTACACCCCTACTTGTGACTGGTTCTTGGGCAAAGATTTCACAATATTTTGAATGCGAGGCTTTATTGGTAAGCATTTCCTACTCCCGACTTGCGTCACCGATAGAGTGCTCACGCTGGAGGTGTTCCGATAGGTGTGTATCATTGATTTCATGTTCTGTAGCTACGAAAGTGTCAAAATAAAGGGATTCTTCACCTGCCCGAAGAGTTTCAAGTCAGTAACGCTTGTTAAAAAACAATCACACAAGCTGCTGGAGGAAAAGCTGGCACATCTAGGGTTGGTACTGGTAAATGATAAGTGGGATTACAACCCTTTCAATGACCTGCCAGAGCCACACATGAAGGTTACACATGTTCCCCGACCATACTAGGAGAAGCGGCGTAATAAGCGAACTGATAAAGATGAGGATTTTGTTGAATTAGCACAAATCCCTACACCAGATACCAGAGGTCCATGGCACAAGTTCTACTTTCCTGTGGCCATGGCCCGGGACAACCTTCCGATAGAGCGCGACATGTATAACAAGTTGAAAGTGGGCGAGGAATGGAGTGATGAAAAAATAAGAGCTTTCTGCAAATATCGCCAGGAAATAGCACAGTTGAAGGCTCCTTATAATAAGATAAATGATGACCAGGAATTTGATAGATGGTGGGATGAAGGCCATCCCAGCCCGATCTCTAGTGCTGACAGGAGCAAAGAAGCAGAAGGATCCGAAGAGCAGGAAGAAGAGACGGCGGTGTCATCCTCTTCAGCACAAGGAGGCAATGTCTCCGAGCATGCCGCCTATGTGGGAACTAATGTACAATTTAATATATCAAGAGGCTCGCTTATACGTACATGGGCCGCTAAACCGGTCAGGCTAACACCTCAGCAGAGGGATCCGACGACTGAAGTTAGTGAGTGTCTGCCTGCGAAAAGGCAGCACACGGAAAGTGTCTGCATTCTCTCTTCGCAACTTCGGGTGACGGCTTCCCTTTCGGCTTTTAAGAGGCTGTGTTGGGCGTCTACGTGTATCACTTACGGAGGTTTTTATTTCCCTTTTTTCCTTGAGGTCCCTTCGAGTTGTGAAAGCCCTCTACCGAGGCCATCACTTCTAAAGATTGTTAGAGGGACCCACATCTTGCTACGTGGCGGCGTATCGTGAGTTTTTCATGCAGGAATGAAATAAGCAGCTGCGAGCTATGAAGTGCTTCCGCAGGCCTTCTTTTATTATTGGCCGGCCCCACCTTCTGCTAGGTGGCAACCATTCACACTTTTTCAACTAGGCAGAGGGGTGAGCAACCGCGGGCTGCGAAACGCTGCCACGCGTCTTTTGCACCTGGTTGATGCAGCTTTATCTCCACTGCAACAAAGACCTCAGCCCATGGGACACATGTTGCTACTTCGCAATCCCTCGGCAGCGGTAAGGGAAGTTTTCATTCGGGCAGCGACAGGATGCCATGTACCTTATAACTAATCCTTGAGGCGGGCGATAGGCTGGATGGCGAAATTATGTTATTGGATGCCGCTCTTCATGTTTTTTTCAAAATGGTGGATGACGCTTGTTGCCTCGGTTATGGCTGTAACCGCTGCCATCATTACAAAGGGCGCGCCTGCAACTGGATGACCAGATGCTGTGTTCTAGCTCATTGCTATTGTAACGGCATTAGGAATCTTTTGATTCTGACATCATTGCTGGAGATTGTGGGATCTTTTCTGTTTCAGCTTTCCAAAGCGGTGGGAGTTTTTCCCCCCAGCTATATATACTCTCTCTATCAACGATAAAAAAGGGTCCAAAAATTTGGAGGAGGGAAGAAAAAAGAAAAAGGATACTGGTTTTAGCAAGAGAGACTAGGCCTCTTTTACATGTTTATTTGCAAGAAACTTTCAGACTATGCCCACTGTTCGGCCTTTCTGCTTTTCATGTTTTAATCAAACTGTGAACTGTGCCTTTTATTGTCTCAAGCATTTCATTTGACAAGACTTCTATGTATTGAATACAAAGCTTGCTTATCTAAATCATGTCTAAAGGACTCTTCTTAGTAGTAAAGATGTATGTGATATCATTTTATGTCAATAAATGAACTGTTTATGCTATAGCTTTAAGTTTCCAACGTTTTGGAACGTAATAACACCATTCAGGCCCTTAAGTCTATGATTTATCAGGCCCATCAACAAACTTTGGCGCATCGCCTTAGATTAGATTTTGCTTCATTATATCTGTTTCCTTTTTCCTTTACAAAAACCATTATAGAAGAAGTCGACTTCTTTAAAAATCCGGAGGTTACTCAGTTTGGCGCAAAGGGGTTCCCCCTTGAACTGAGTTTCCCATAAGGCACTGTTACCTCGTCAATTTTTGGTGTCAACATTAACCATCTAAAATGCAACCCAAAGATGTATCGACATCAATCAAATAGTCCATAAACATCTATCCAAAATTACATAGGGCATTGAATCACACAAAAGAAATATAATAAAAAGTAGTCACTAATACAGAGAGAGAATTGCAAAATCCTCAACAATAGGAGGTAGTTGATAGTATATTAGTTTCCTTGTGAAACCAAGAGATATTTGAGTTAAGTTTCCATGCTTACCTTCCAAGATTTGAAGCTATGTTTGAACTATTCTTTGAGAACTATAGGAAAGTTGGTCATTTGGAGTAGCAAATCAACACTAATCATTTGAACTTCAATCTCTGAAGATAATTTAAATTGAGAGAAAACAATAATATAATGAAATTTTCTAATGAATTTTATAATAACGTGGCAATAGTTGTCAAAGATAACATTGTGGGATACTAATAAATTTACAATTGCATGGTAGTTCTATAGGTTCACTTGGAATAAACTAAAAAGTATTTAGCAATCCAAATTTGATGCACAATCATAGCTTACTACTTGAAAATTACTTGTAGATTCATCAATTGGTATACGCCTAAAATTCACATTTCCACTACCAACCTCCTCATTTTACAATTCATCTAAGTCAATTAAATGTGTCTACTAATTTACTCATATATCCACAAGCTTTAACATTGTCTCATATCTTTGCTACCATCATGTTACAAATAGACTAAAACAAATTCTTAAGAACATACACTTAATCAATATATATACATATACTTTGCAAAGATTCATATATTAAAACGGTCTATCCTATTTTTTTGAAAATCACATCTATTATTAATAATAAAAAGAATATAGGGGTGGGGGATTTGATTCAATTGGCTAAAGTATCCTATTGGAGACAAGAATGATAATAATATATATATATATATATATTATATATATATATATATAAAACACCCAAAAACAATTTCAAAACAAATTATATATGAAAACAAGTGACACAAGCGTCGAGTTCCTGCCAAGAGCTAAAAAGCATCTAGCTATTAGTGAGAAAAAGTAATTAGATAGGAGAGAGGAATATAAATGTATTAAATTCAGGTAGGAAAGTTTGAAATAATTTGCAATGGTGCATTAATGCGTGGAATGTTTAGTGTGCATGGGGAACGTGGTCCATAAAGAGATTTGAACAGTTGACATGTGCGGATGGATGCATGCAAAATTGAATTTTTGGGTACCATGTATACGTGGACTTTTTTATAGATATACCAATGAATACTTGAATTTTTAAGAGTCTGTAAACATTTGGAACAAGAAACATCCTTTATGATGTTATTCAAGAAGAAAAAATGTATTCTTGTTATGTTTAAATTATTAAATGCAAGGAATCTTAAATATTTGCAAAAATGCTTGTGTTATTTGTGTATACATGCTTACATGTATACATGTATCCACGGACAGAAAATGCATAGAAGAGTGAAGTATCCTCGGCATCTGAACAAGTGTGAAAGCATGAGGAGACTCAACTTGCATTTGCAGTATTAATTGAAAGAAAACAGGAGAAATAAATTACCTATGAACAATGCATAATTTTTAAATTTGTTTTTTAATAAACCTTTTGGCCCATAAATTCATTAGCCATTTCAATTCCAACAAAGTTTTGATGTGGGAATATTTCGTAAGCATCAAATATTATTTGCAAGAATTTAGAAAAACTTGTGACCAGACACTAAAAAATATTGCATTTTTTACATGACTCTGCATTATTGCATATAGGCACATATCTATATGCATGTGCAAACAAAGTTTACCAAACATCTTTATTTTGTTTGTATGTCTATTTGTAAATAAAAATTATGTTTAGTGTGCCAGTGTATGTCTATTTTAATCTTGCTTATGTAATATGAAAACATATTTTTGTGTATAGTGTAAGGTCTATTTGTAAACTTTACTAAGATCAATTAATCTTTTTTTTAATGTACTATGAAACTTAGTTCTATATAAAGCTATTGATTGTATTAGAAAGAAGATTTTAATCTTATGTAATTATATTACAATAAATGCTTAGGTAAATCACTAGAAAGCTATAGATTTTATTATTAATAAGATTTTAATCTTGTTTATTTTTGTGTATATATATTAAACAAAAAATCATTTGCAAAGATATAAAGAACCTTATTATGTAAGATAAAATGTAGCCACACTTAAATAATTCATATGTATATAGCACTTTGCATTGAAATTTAATGAAAGAAACATTTGTAACAATGCTTAAGGCATGTATGTATACTTGTATGCATTTATACATGTATCGATGTGCACATAAAGCGGACAAGAGTAGGAAGCATCCTCGGCATTTGAATGAGTCTGAAAGCACAATGAGACTGAACTTGCACTTGTAGTAGTAAATGAAAGAAATTAGGAGAAAGAAAGTACTTATTAGCAATGCATTTATCGAAGGGAAGCATAAAAATATGGATCCATGTAAACATGTATACATGCATGGATGTGTACATAAGTCCACGTAATTTGGTATGATAACAAGAATCTATATATGTGCCTGCGTGCATAAAGTTAGAAATGTCAGAAACAATTTGCATTTGTAGTATTAAATAAAAGAAAACAGGAAAGATTAATTATTTATTAGCAATGCATATATTGAAGGAATGCATAAATATATGGATGAATGTAAACATCTATGCATGGAGCCACGTGTACATGAGCCCATGTAATTTGGTATGTAAACAAGAATCTACATATTCCTGCGTGCATAAAGTTAGAAATGTTAGAAACAATTTGCATTTGAAAGATATACAAAAAACATTTTTGATGAAAACAAAAGAATAAAACATTATTATTTTTTGAACAAGTGTGTAAAGGATATCCAACGATGCATTTGAATGCATGTATACATGGAAATATTTGTTAAATATGATGATACATTTTAGTCTCCAAGAAACTGTGATACGTGCTCTTAGGTATCTGTAATAAACAAGATTTAGAAAAACCATTTTGAAAAGAACTCTTGAATACAACTAGATGTTATAATAGTTATTTTGAAAGACCTTAGTGTTTAATTGCATAACCTTGATATTTTCTTCATTTTTTCCTCTGTCTAGTATGGTGTGAATTTTGTTGTGATGGATGAAGGTATATTTGAGCTATAGATAGATAAAGCTATATAAGGGTAATAAAGAAGAATGAGCTATGTAAGTGCAACAAAGAGAGGGAATTGAGAGAATGATGAGATGCAAGTAAGGTATATGAATGAGTTATGAAAAGTATTTGATATGGGAGACAAGGATATGCAACCCTTGAAGTGAGAATGAATGGAATGTAAATGGTAGGAATTTATCATTTTTGAGTTATATGCTAAAAATTAAATGCGAGAAATAAAAATTTGAATGAGGGAGATGGATTGAATAAAAAAGGGAATCCAACAGATTGGTGTGATGCAAGGCAAGCATATAAATGGATTTTGAAATGTATTTGATTTGAGAAGGAAGGACGTGGAAGGGTAGAAATGGAAATGAATGGAATGAATAGGGTATGAAGTGATCATTTCTTCCAAGAAAGGGTGGAAGAATGTCTAGTTTTTTATTGGTTATGCTTTTTAAAATCATCATAGGGCTGAGAGTCTCTATACAAACACAGGAAAAAGACTCATGTCACATTTCTCACTCTCCTTCGTACTGAACAAGGTGCCGAGATCCTTGAGGTTCCTCGAAATGTGACAAGAGAAGAATAGATATAAAAATATAATGATATTTAAGGAAATTACCTTAGAATTTATATTGCAATAACTTGAATATGACCTTGAAAAATATTTGAAAAGCAATAAAATATTTAACAAATTAGAGAGATATATTTCCTAAAATGAACTCTAAAATACCATATATGATTTTTTCTTGTCTTCATAGTGCGAATACTATTCTATAATAGCAGTTGCAATGAATCAAATTGCACAATAAAACAATAAAGTAAGAAAAATACTACGCATACTTGATAATAGTAAATCACTTTCAAGAGACAAGCTCTAAAAGTCTCCAAGAAGAACACAATTCAGAATATGATGATAATAAACTGTCTTAGAAGTCACCCGAGCTAGTGTAGATTTAAAATATGTAAATATATGTACATTTTGTTTTTGAGCAACCAACATCTTATATGTAACCATTGGAATGATTAGACCGTCTGTAGTAGAAATTCAAATAGATACATCAAGACGGATCAACATTATGAAAAACTTGTAAAAAAACACAAAATGAAAACAATTAATATGGAAGGTCATGAAACCAGGAAAATGCAAACGCTGATGTGTTATAAAACAATAAATGCATGGACAAAGAAAAACGTAGAGCTATTCACAGATATATGCATGGATGCATTGACAGACACATGTATACACAGAAAATAGAATAACATGGACAGATGGAGAAATGAATACATGCATACATGGATCCATGCATATTTGCATATAGCTACAAATGCATATGTTACATGAAAGGATGTATTCATATAAACATGGAAATATGGATGAAGGAATATATGCATATATGCATGTATGGACAATATGCATGATTGTATGTCAACATATAACTTTTGATTTTTTTATATTGGAAAATTAGGATTTATCTGTTTACATTTATCAGAATAGCTTTATAGATCATTATTGTTATAAAATCAGTGAAATGCGATCACATAGATTGATTAAATAAATATAAGCAAAGGCATAGTTTATAAAAGTGGCAAGTAGAGGTATGCAATCCATGAGTGCAAATTAAATGCATTGAAATATCAGGAAAATGCAAACACATAGAGAGGTCAAAATAATTGAAGCAAATGCGTCAAATGACATCTGTCTGTTGGCGAAGGTGCTAGTATGGCTTGGTGGGCATGGGTGTCCAGCATTGGTGCACAAATACATATGTACATGTTGTACATGCACACATGTATAGATGGAAAGCAAGAGAACTGTTTAACAATCCCATGAAACATTGTCTTTCTATGCATCCATGCATACAGGAATGCATGTATATATGTGTGCATGTAATTATGTATATATGTATGCATGTATCTATGTTACCATGTATGTATGTGTGTATATAACAGATTACTATTGCATCTACTTTAAATGCTTGTGTGGAAAAAGGATTTTTGCAAACATTCAAGCAAATCAACTAAATAGTTGATCAAGTTAACTGTGAATCAAGTTACTCGACTAATCAATGAAACTAGGTAATTGATAGATCAGTTTTCTTGAATAGTTAATTATAGTTAATTTAAAAACATCTTTGTACACTAAATCAATTAAACCAATCATGGCCATTCATATGCAAAAAAAGGAATTTCTTGAAAAGGCTTTATAGACAAGGAAGCAAATGCAATTGCTAGGTGTAAACAGGAATTGCAAAATCGTCGTCAACATCTTCCTTTCTGTTTCTTATGCTACAAATATTCAACAGGCTATAGCTATCCATATTAATTGTATCCCTTTGTTTATGTTGAAGCCATTTGTTTATTCTATTGCTTTCGCTATTATTTCATGAAAGCTCAAGTGTCATAGTATATATGGCGTAGCAGCTAATAACTCAAAGCCAATTAACAAAGCAGCAATAGAAAACTATGTCCATGTTAATATGGTAGACAGTATGTATTTGTGCATAACTCTATAAGGATACCATGAGTTGTGATTTCTGCTTGAATGAAATTTGATGAAACAGTTGATAGTTACTGCTAGACAGCCAAATGAAATTAACTAAGGTAAATGGAAATAGAATGACCCCATCCAATTGCAAAATGAATATTTATGTGGCTTTTACATGATAGCAGGCTTACAGTCATGAGACTTCTTTGAAGCTTAAATGTCACAGTATATGTAGCATATTACCCAATAGGCCTATCTCACATCAGATTCATGTTGATTTAGGCAAGTTCATATTTCTCATTTACCCTTGTATCGTCCCATATTGCTCATTGCATTCCATGGAACCACATTTTCCTGAGGAGTTTTTGTAAAACAATTCACTTGGATTATAAATGCTTTCGTATTTTACATAGGTGCATGAGTCCATACATGCATATATACATGTATCCATGCAAGATATTGATAGATGCATATATACATGGATTTGTACATGCAATTCACAGGTGCATATATGCATAAATTGGTGTATACATTTAGCCGTAGATACATCCATACATATATAGATAGATGCATAAAAAGATGGTGAGATATATGCATAAATCGATATATGCATAATTGCATCTATGGATACACAAATACATAATGAGCTGAAGAAAAAGAGATATTTATATATGCATATATGGAACCATATAAAATTGAAATATGGTTAGCATATTATAATCAAGGAGTATTTAGACCGAACACCTTGAAACTGGCATGTTAAATATGTCATTGTTAACAAGTTTGCGGTGCTTGTTTACCCTTGTAAAAATGCATATGTAATTAACTAGGTAGTTGTTAATTAGTCTTTAAATACATAATAATTAAAAGAAAGAAATAATGATAATTACCATGATATCTGACAGAACTTAAATGCTTGGTGGCAGAAAATAGGTTTCGACTGCATTGTTTTGTTTATCTGTGTGCAAATGAAAATTTGTATTGTGCTATGGTAAATTCTCTAGTGCATTAGGTACTTTAAAGCGCAATTTTTTGGAAGTTGCTCTTGTTCCAGGTCTAATTCTTTTCGCAGGTTATAACAATTTACTGTTGTATTAGTTTCCCATTTTTTTTCTACAAATGAATGAATATGTAAACAAATAATCATATATAATAGTTTTTCTTTGATGAGTTTTGTCAAACAGGTCACCTGTTTTCTGTATACTCCCATTGTTTGCATTTATGCCTATGGGGACAATAATCACGACTTTTAACAAAATCCCTCTATCCTTTATGCTTTGATGACAACAGAAAAGGTCAAAGCAACACATTGTCGACTTATTGTTTGAGAGCATAGTTGAAGGTACATATTTCATTGATGCAAAATTACTGAATGGCATCTGACTAAAGAGGAGGTTGTTTGGATTTCTAATTAGTCTTTGAATATATAACAATTAAAAGAGAGAAATAAGTATAATTATCCTTGGGCACATTTCACATTAATGAGCTACTTGATACATGTATCCATAGATACATGGATGTGGACATCTAAAATGGTATCCATAGATGCGTAGATACATGTATCTATGAATAGATGTATCCATAGATACATCGAGACATATATGGATAGATGCCTGTATACATATGTACATAGAAGCACAGATACATATATGCATGGATGCATCTATAGGTAAAAGAATACATAGAAACATAGTTGCATGGATAGATAGATGGATGCATAGTTGGATACATAAATGCTTAAATATGCATGTATGGAAATATTCATGGATTGCATTTGAAGTTGCATAGATACACATATCCATGGTTGCATGTATACATAGATACATGTATTGCAGTACACATGGATGCATGTATATGTGTATCTCTAGGCAAGATGCATAGATGCACGTAAATAGAAGAATTTTTTCAAATTCCATAGCTATTGTCCTCATAGGCACATGTGCAAAAAATGGAAGCATACAAAAGGAAAGTGAAGTGTTTGACAAAACTCATGGAATGAATGTGGATGCATGAAATGTTATTCAAAAGGGACTATGTAAAAACCCTTTTGTCTATTTTGTTGACTGCATCGCAGCCCTGTAAAGACTATAAATCTTCAGTTGCTGTAGAATTGTGCCATAGAGAGAGCTTTAGAACCAATGTGTTAGTAACCTGTGCTGTAATGAGAAGTTTGGAGCAATGTAAACCTAAATTGTGCAATTGTAGCAAATTTTTCAAGAAAAGAGTACAGGGTGAGTTTTTAGAATATTTTTCTTTTTTCAGAATTGCGAAATGCAAGCAGGGTTTCAAAGTGCTTTAAGGCATTCTTATAGTTTGATTATAAATTGATATTTTAAACTACTTTTAGTATTATCTATTCGAATTTCTTGTTCAAATGAGGAGGTTTCATCTGTGTTTGATAGGAATTATGTAGAAACCCTCTTGTCCATTTTACTTCATACATGTGAGCCCTGTAAAGTTTGTATATTTTTAATTACTACAAAGTGGTCCCATAAAGAGAGCTTTGGAATCAAAATTATGTCAACGTGTGCAATAATGAGAGTTTTTTCCTTGAACCTTGTTATATATTGAAAGACTAATTAGCAATCCAAACAGCGTCCCCTTTAGTCAGATGCCATTCAATGCATTGAGTTTGCATCAATAAATTATGTACCTTTAGCCACTAGTTCTAATCAAAGCATGCATATGGATTCAGAATCAAAAGCTCTTTCCTGTGAACCCATTTTTAATTTGCGTATGCATTTGACTGGAATGCTTTTTAACCAGGAGCATCGGCCAATCACATTTCAACATATAACATATTACTTCTTTTTTTGTATAGTTTGAATTTGGAGAGCTAATTTTAATATTGGAAGATTAGCATTTATCTATTTTTCTATTCGTCTGAGTGGCTTTATAAATCATTATTGTTTTAAAAATTTGGGAAAATGAGAATGCATAAATTGAGTAAATAAATTTAAGCAAAGGTATAGTTTAGAAGTTGGTGGCTAGAGGTACATAATCCATGAATGCAGATTTAATGCATTAAAATATCAGGAAAATGCGAGTGCAATGCATGAATGCAAATTAAATGCATTAAATGGCATTTGGCTGTAGGTGAACGCGCTGGAATGGCTTGATGGCCACATGTGGATAGGGTACTTTGGTCATTTAATATAGAGATAAGGCACTTGCTATGCATCTCTATTACTTTCTGTGTGTTGTTTTTCTATTCTATAAGCCTGTGTTCTCTAAACCTAAAGTCTGCAATTGCTTTGAGCTTTTTTGCTATCATGAAAGCATAAAGGATAAAGGAATTTTGTGAACTGTTATAGTTAATGTGCTCATAGGCACATATGCAAAAAATGGAAGCATACACAAGGGAAGCGAATTGTTTGAAAAAACTCCTCAAAGAAATGTGGTCCCATGGAATGCAATAAGTGTTCATAATGGACACTTTGGTTTTTACATGTTAACTTTGTCACATAATGCAATTTGACATGAAGAATGTTGAAGCCATGACATGAACAATACAACCATTTAACACTGAATTCTATGCCTGTAATAAGTATTGCAAAAGCTCTAAATGCCACAGATGAAATAATATGAATAAAATTTTAGTTTCTGCTTTTCTTGAAATGCAATGAAAAAATTGCTATAAAGGCATAACACAAGGTTGTGTAACATATTGCGACTCTTGTTTCTAATTTCTTTAGACATGAATGCTTTACACATTTGATTGCAATAGTAACATGTCTAGGAAAATGGAACAATAAAGATCATAAATAAGTAGTTTTAAGTCTAAGTGTATATGTAGCTTGAAACATATAAGCTCGACTTGGCATTTATGAAAACAACTGTTGTCTATAGTGAAAGAGCTAATTATTGCTCCTATATGCGATATCCATAGAATAGAATAAATTGCTACAAGGCTAGAGTGACACATCCATAAATGCATGGACACATGTACAAGCAATTGCATGCAGGTATACGTAAAAGCTTAGATGAATACATGCATAATAACTATTTATTGCCTCAAGTAACTTGTTTATGGGTCTGGAGTGTGCAACCATAACAAGTTCTACTCAGTGACCATAAAATCTTGAAAACATAACAAACAGAGAACAAATATTGGAAAAGCTAAAAACGACAGAATGCAAAAAGAAACATTAAAACTATATAGTTTGAATGGCATTATGCATCGAGGGCCAATAATTATTGAACATATATGTCAGATGTACATAGACAACCACTGTTTTCGTAGGTACAAAAACAAAATTATATTTTCAGATGTCCATATTTGAGTAGACTTTAACATAGTAACCTATAAAAGTGTCTAAATGTAGAATAGCAGTAAAGTATTTTAAAACCAAAGATGTCTTTAACATGTGAAAACCAGTGAAATGTCTTAGAGCATTGAAAGGCGAAAAAGTTAAAAGTATGAACAATGTAAATCTGTACTTTTGTATTCCTAGTTTCCTGTAAAGCCAAGAAAATGCTACGTATTAGAAACATAGTTTGTAAGGATGGTGATTTGAGCAAAAGATTACATATGAATGACTTTTTTACCTTTTGGTGATGTTTCCTGTCTATTTTCCAATGCAAATGGCTTCAACAATGACATTGTTTTGGTCAAGGCTAAAATGTCCTTCAGCACTGAAGTCGCGTAGGATGAATATCACTGTTGACTTGTCCTTGATATAGTCCTCATAGCTGAGGTTTTGCAGTTTGGGCAATAGACGGTGCATGGTGACTTGGTCAATTGAAGACTGAATTGTTTGATTGTCATAAGTTGTAATGATAGTTTTAAGTTGTAAACAAAATGTATAATTGACTTATTGGTTGCATTGTTTGCAGTGAGCAATTTTTTCTTGGAGTGTGCCATAGCTAGTGAATTTGCATTTGCATTTTGGACAGCATGCATGAAATGGATTAGAAAATGCATTTGCTACTTTTAGAGTACCAGAAACCTATAGAATATGGTTCTAAATTGTTAGAGGAAACAAAAAATATAGGTTCGGATGCGATAGTTTAAAAAAAAATGAATGTTGTTACCTTAAAAGTTGAATGTAGCAGGGTGTTGAGTCTTTCCAAGCTTCTTTTGTCATTCAAGTTACAAATGAATGTTGACCGACATGTGTGAAATGTGTTCTTTTGATCTGTTTTTCTTACAATATTCTTGAAAAGCATTGCAGGTGTTTTATTTGTATGCAACTGGTCTTCAATTGCAAAGTATTGTTGCTCATATGTTGACCGTAATAGCACCTGTGATTCAATGAGAGAATTAGATTTTGTTACGGAAATTGTTATAGAGACCATTGTGGAACGAGAAAAGGTTGGAACTAAAAGAACAGGGAAAAGTTTTGAAGACTGAAATACCTGTGCTCTGTCTATGTCACTGTGGCCATCTTTGATGTCAACTGCAAATTGGGTACCCATTTTCTTGGCACCAACTACTAGCGCAACTATTGTGCCAGTCGGGTACTCATTTATAGTTGTTAGTAGCTAGCTGATAGTCGTACTTGGAATAAATTTGTACTCTTGATAGAGTCGTGGGATGTTTTCAGTGGTGCTAATGTCTGTTAAAATCAAAATGCAGTCACAGTCACCCCTGTCATAATCTGTCCTAGGTGCGACTTGGAAATCTGAGATTGAGATAGCTGATCCCGGGACTATTTTAGGCTCATGTTTATACACAAGGTTTCCACTAACATTTAACGTAATTGTCATTTCTGCTTTCTGATCTGTTAAATCAGCCGTCAGCATTTCCCATGTTTTGTTGGCCTTATCCAATGTTGCTTTGTAGACAACAAGCACATCACCTTGGAAGGTGTCTCTAGCTCTTTTCACATTTAGCTATTCAATTGAAACAATCTTAGGTTTCTTGACTCTTGTCCTACAAGGCACAAGGATAATGTCAACTGAATGGTAATTTAATATTAGCAAGCTGGGCAAATGGCGATACAATGAAGAATGAAGCACTTTATTGTTGTGTTGAGTCTTCATGTGCAATTTGCAATTGTTTTACCTGTCTTTTTGATACATCTTTTTGCGTCCTGCAAAGAATTGGAACAATGTTATTTGAATGTTTGTGATTTGGCTAAATGAGTATGAAGGAATAATACTATGAGTGCTTTACCATTGTGCTGATTCTTCTTGTGTGGTTTGTATTTGCTTTGACTATCTTTTAGTTTCATCCATAGATCTCTTGCAAATAATGGATATTGGATTGAAAAAGGCATTGCAAAGCATAAAAGTGATATAAGGCTATAAGTTCTATAAAGTTGAATTTGTCTATTGGGAAATATGCAATTTTAGGAAAATTGGATTGTGATCAGTCCAATATGCTTCTGACTTATAGATAGAGCATATATTTGTAGTCGTATTGGACCAAATGTGGTCAATGACTGACTTGCCCATGCTATGTTGTTGGTCCAACATAAATTGTATATTGTTTTGTTGCATATAACTGTGAAGTATTTTTTTGCTTTTGCTTTCAGAAAACATGTTCACATTAAAATCGCCTAAAATGTACAACATGTTTTCTGAATTTGTGGATGCAATAATTATTTGCAAGATTGTGATTACTTTGTCTATGGCAATTGCAGGTCTTGCATAAATATTACAAACATTGAGTTCATTGTTAGATAGCATTACTGTTGATGTGATGGCCTCAATATTTGATGTTTCATGTTGTTTTGATTTTGAAAGGAATAGATGTTTCCTGGTTAAATTTGCTATGCCATGTATGTTATGCACATAAAAGCTATCAAAATACTGCAGCAAGATATTTAGCTCAAAGGGATGCATATGTGTTTCTTGGAGACACAAGATATTAGATTGCATTATGCTATAGTCATTGACAATGTCTTCTGCATGTGCTTTCAAGCTACGAGTGTTCAATGTACATAGGAGAAAATGTGATTTGTTTTCTGAACATGTGCTTTGGTTATCAAATTTCCATTGTGCACATGTCTGGAGACGAGACATTTCTAGTTGTATTTTGTTTTTAACTTTAAAGTTTTGTGTAGTTAAAGGTTGTAACAAAAATAATGATTCTACTGATTTTGTTTGTGATAGAGATGTATAGGTTAGCCCATGCTGTCTAATGCCTGTCGAATCAAAAGCCAAGGCCTCGATTGTTAATCCTTGGGATCGATGTATGGTTCATGCACATGCTACTTGTATTGGGAATTGTTTTCTAATTGTAATTTGCTTGTTTGTTGTTATTTTTTGTATTGGCCTAGCAATGCGTTGTATAGGCACCCAATCTTTGTCAATGATAGTAGAATAGCATTGTGCTAGTTTTGTGTGTTGATAGTGTCTGATTGATGGGTCATTAAATTTAATCCAGACAATATCAATATTGTTTTGTGCTATATATGCTTTAAAAATTCCATCTGAACCGTTGACGAGGCCATCTTGAACATTATAGTTGCCTGCATAGAGTTCAACAAGAATGTTTGGTTTTAAGCATATTTGTGATGGAAGTGTCGTTGTGTGACTGTATACTCATATTGCATTAAGGTCCTCCTCAAGTTCATCTATTGCATCTAGCACTATCATTTGGGCTGGAATGATTGATAGCATTTTGTTGTTATGTGCTTGAACATCAATTCTCCTATAGAAAAGGTGTGGAAGCAATGGATGAAATGGTACAGGACGAAAGCAAATTTTGTTAAGGATAGTCTATGTCATGAGTTGTCTGAATGCCTACTCGTAGTCTATTAAGGATTGAAATAAATATTTCATCTTTTTGTCTCATGGTAGTCACCAATGAATAGCACTTTATTTGGTCTTTCCAGAAACTATAAGGCATTAATTCAATTGGAGTAGGCCTATTTTCAAAAACCACAAAGTCAAGGACAGGTTGCGCCTAGTAAAGGTCACCACAAAATATTGTATCAAGGTTTCCAAAGTATGTTGTAGGCATTTGCATTATGTCTCGTAGTCTTCTATTAATATACCGTAAGAATGTTGAGCCAACTAATGATATCTCATCTATAAGAAGAATGCCCAATTGATCATAGTGCTTTGACATAGTGTCAAGCACTTCAGTGTTTAGTGGCAGGAATTATGATGTGTTAAAAAGTATGTGAAATGTTGAATGTAATGTGAATCCCCCTATGTTATATGCTGTTTTACCTGTTGTGATAGGTCGAATGTGAGCGTTAGAAAAAGAGCAGCAAGTAAAAGAGTGCAAATAAACACCAAAACAACCTACACCTCAAGATTAGCCTAAGTTGGAAACAACACAAGATGAAAAGCAACAAAATGGAACTCTATACCTTGCGTCGAATCGATCCTTTGGTTGGCCCTTCGATCTTTGATGTGTATGCTCCTTGGATGGCACAATATGCAAGCTAAATGATGTTGTGAGGATGAGTGCAAGTGGATAAAAGCATGAAAATGGCTAAGTATAAGTTGAGAAACAAAATTGCAAGAGTTTGGCTAGCAAAATGATCTCCCCAAAATGAGAGAAAAGGGGGGGATTTATAGGATTTTTGAGAATTCCTAGGGGAAATGGAGGGTCAAGATTGAGCCACAAAATATCAAGATGTAGGGCTAAGGTGAGTTGAGAACCCACAAGCCCTCACATCTTGACATGTGGCAAGTGATATAGCCCTAAAAGGTGAAGTGGACATGAGGTGGAAGGATAGGACATGACATGGAGGGGGGTACAAAGTACCTTGGGATTGGACAAGATCTCCTCATAAAGGAGGTACTTGTCCCCATGTGGGTGAGAGGACATGTGAGGAATTAAAAATTCCTCAAATATTCTCATGGGGAGATGGGAAAGAATTTAAAATTCCTTAAATGCATTAGGGGATTAAAAGGTGAATTAAAAATTCACATGGGGAAGTGGAGTGCCTTGTCCAAAAGGAGAAAGTCTTTAATAAAGTTGACTAAGGACACATGTCATAAAGGACATGGGGAAGAGAAAAGGAATTTAATATTCCTTGAAAGGATAAAAGGAATTAAAAATTCCTTGAGAGGTTGATTAGGCTAGTTGATGAGGGGTTAGAGGAAGGTTATGTGGCTAAGAGAGATTAGAGGCCAACTTGCAAAAGTTGGAGGATGTGACACATCCTAATCAAGGATTAGACATGTGCACATCCTAATGATGAGATTAGAAGAAGGATTAAGATTAGATAAAAATGATGGAGGATGTGACATGAGGGGAGTTAAATAAATGGAATATTTATTTAATTCAATTGATGAAAGGAGGATTAAAGAGATAAGGTATTATTGATTAAATACCTTAGGAATTTGACAGAATTAAAGCTATTAATTAAATAATAGTAGTATTACTTAATTAACGAAAATAAGACGAAAGGGGATGATTTTGGATAAATTAAGTGTCCAAATTTAGATGTCCACATTTTTCCCCTCTTTGAGATGGTGTTACGAAGTAGCATCATTTCAAAGAATATTAAAACATAGAACCTAGAAGAAGATGGTTAAATTGGAAAAGATGCCCCAGTCATTCAAAGAAGTGACTAGGAAGGAAGATGATGGGGGGAAAGATGAAAGTTAGGGATGAAGGATGCCCCCTCGAGAGGACATGCGGGTTCAAGAGAACACGGGTGGGCTCTCAAAATGGATGAGATGATGCAAGGGGAGTTGAAGAAGATGATGCAATGTGATAGAAGATTGGGAGGGGAGTGTGATGAAAGATGAATGGATGGGGGGATTTTGATAGACGAGAGGATGAAGAGGAAAGGAAATCCAAATGCAATGAAAAGATGAGATGCAATTTGCCATCGCCGGAGCACTGATTTTTTCTATAGCATAAGACACAAGACACCAAGGTATGAAGAACCAAGGCAGATTAGTTTCTAATGCAGAAAACAAACATAACAAACAAGAAGGCTATCCCAACACCCCAAAGTCATGGTGACCTTGGTCGGGCCAGGTATTGGGATAGCCACAAGCACACAAGGATGTCCAGCGTAACACAAGACCCCAGGGGTCTTGGTGGGTACTACGTGGGACCACCTATAAGACAAAGAAAAGATCAAGATACACCCCTATGTTGACTAGTCAAAGCACACCATGATATGATAGATCAAGGCGACCATGACAAGTGATGATAGGGAGCTCAAATGATAAACAAAAGCCAAAAGCATCAAAAGATCACAATCAATTTCAAATGTCCTTTTCCATAGGATCAATCAAGGGGATGGATGGGATTGATGAGGTCTGTTAGGAAGGATGCATCCTGTTGAGACCAATGATGGATACTAAATTAAAAGATTGATATGACGCAGGATATTCAAAACTGATTGGATTTGATGATACAAGTGAATCTCATTTGTTAAAATCCAGCTAGATAAGGGCATAGCTTGACGACACGACACACGGTAGGAGACGGACACATCCTAGCAACCTAGGGGAAATGGATGGCCAAGATAGGATGGAGACCAGGAGAAAAGTGGACAAAATAGATTGATGATGGATGGAACCCCGGGTGCGGATCAAATGATCGACCTTGCCTACGTGAAAGCGCAGGGGCAACGTAGTTCGACAGCAGGCCAAAGACAAGTGATGGATGAAAGAAGATGAGATAACCCTAGATAAGGGGATAAAATGATTGGACCGACACGATGGGACCTATTGGATTGGAGTGGAGGATAGTGACTAGACAAAGCTCAGGGATGGGATAGTTATCCAAATCATCAAAGATGAAGTGGGCAGGCAGATGACATGACAGATAGATGAATGATGAAGAAGGATAGGAGATGGAGAAGATGGAAGATTAATTAGAATGAGTAAATGATTGATCAAGATTAGTGAATGAGAGTTTGATGAATGTTTGAGATGATAGGAGGTTCGATGAAGTTTCGAGATGATAGATGAAGGTTCGAAATAGATGAATGGTTACACGGAATGGGCGAATGGATTTATTAGAATGGATGAATAGGACAAAGTTGAAGAAGATGGAGGGAGGTATTTTAGGACTTTGTTCGATATCCAAAGATCTTGACGGCAGATGGATTAAAGCCCAGATTAGGGTTTCGATTAAGCTCAGATTAGGATTAGATGAAAGCTCAGATTAGGGGTTTGGTTAAGCTCAGATTGGGATAAGATTAAAGCTCAGATGATGATTGGATTGAAGATTAGAATGATTGGAGGATGTGATTGGATGGATTCTACATCGAGTTCCAGGGTTTAAAGGGCGTAAAGTGTTGACAATCAGATTTTTCCAAATTTGGCAATTTTCAAAATTGTCAAATTTTGCCATTTTTGGAAACTTCATGGTTGTATGTTTGAGAGTCCCAATTTTTTCCAAGAAACACCCATTGGTGAGATAGGATGAATTGCCAACTAACATCCCAGATTTGAGATATGCATTTTGAGTTATGAGTGAAAACAATTTTTCAAAATGCTAAAAAAAAATACTTAATTGGGATTTTGAGGGACTAGATGAAGGTTTGAGGCCCCAAAATGGGTCAAAACGGGTTCCAACGACTTTCAAAGAAACCTGTTGGAAATCCAATCGTTATCTCATAACGCAACCACTTGTCAAATTTCAGCTCAAACGGACACCCGAGTCAAAAGTTATGGCCTCCAGAAGTTTTGGTGTAAAAATCAAAACCCCCAAAAATATGGTTTTTCGATAAATTTTGAAAATTTCAAGACATGGGTTTTGATGGCGGGGGGAAATTAGAAAATGGGTCGGAGGCGGATTTTGAAATTTTTTTGTATTTTTGCGCCAGGAGGGGGACATTGGGTAGCTGCCACGTGGACGGGTCCGCCACCGACTGGGCCGGTCCGCCGCCGGCCGGACAGGTCCACCGGGGGGGGAAGGATGAAGGACGAAAAGAGGGGATTGGCCAGGTAGATGGATGGATAGATGCTAGGATGGATGGAGAATGATAAGGGGGAAGGTTTGGATGTATAAGAAGACGAGGATGGGAAGACACAAGGGATTGGTAGGAATACAAAGATGGGGATATGAAAGGGAGCGTTTTGACGAATGGATAGGAGGATGATGATGGGGATGGGGGGAAACCCATAACCAGAGGCCAATGACAAGGGATGATGAAATTGGATGGCGATAGAGAGAAATGAAGTAGGGAGATAGGGAGGGGGGGATAGAGGGAGGGATGGATAGGAAGATAAGGATGGGGAGATGGCAAGGATGTGAGTGGACAGGATGAATGATGTCTCCAAGAACCATAGCACAAAGGAAGACATATTCCCCCACTCTAGATATGTCATGTGCGGGGAGGAATGAAGGATGGAAGACAAGTGAATGGGAAAATAAAAGAGTGAGATGGATGAAGATAGGATGCATGGATAAGGAGGGGCTATGGAAGGTAGCATGACGGGTGGATAAGGAAGATATACAGGTGCGAATGAGGATTAGGATAGCGTGTGGATGAGGGGAATGTATGCTAAGAGGTGTCCAAAACATGCTCATATGTTTGCCCCATTGTTATCAAGATCACAAGGAGGATGGAAGGATTGGGATAAGTGAGATATGCCAAGCAAAATGTGTAAGATAGGGAGGATGGAGGGGATGAATGAAAAGGATGTATAGCAAGAAGATGGGTGTGTAGCAAGAAGCATAGCAGATGGAGGGAATGCATATCAAGAAGCTGCCCCCAAGTGCAGATAGGGATTTACGCATGACGCTTGTTTGCCAGGTTTTCATCACAGTACTTATCCAAGGCGCTTGTTTGCCAAGTTTTCACCATTGGACGAATTATTTCTCTTTACTATTGTATTTTTCTTTTTCTTTTTTGATTTTTTTATTCTTTTTTTTTTTTGGATTGTTTTCACTTTTTGGATAGCATGCGAAAGGAGATGGATATGGATAGGGAGGAAAATAAGTGGATTTAGAAGACATGCGATAAGGATATGGATGAAGGACTCAAGCATCAAGTTCCATACGAGGTATTAAGAGCTCATGTTTGAACCGACTATTGGATGTTGGTACAACCTTAGGATAAATGGATTATGCTAGAGGATGAATGAGAGGGATTTGATGGGGAAGATACGGGGATAATGGGTGGGATGTTGGAAATGGTATGGATAGAATGAGGGGTGGATATGTGATGGGGAGATGAGTTCAGGACCAACATCGGCACATGTGGTGATGGATGTGAAAAGATAAGGGGACTAATGGATGGAGAATGTGGGGATAATGGAGGAGGTGGAATAGCGAATTTGGTACATAGGGACCCAAAACAGACTTAGGAGATGAAAGGTGGGTATGGTTAGCTTTTGGATTAGCAATTTTGGATGTTCTTACAGATTTTTTGTTTGACAGCATTACATCTTTTTTCTTTGGGATCCACATGGTTTTGATCTTTGCTTTGCTGGCTTTTTGCGAGCTATAGATTTGATTTTGATTTGGGATTTTGTTTTTCTTTTCTTTACCATGTCTTTTAGAGGGGACATGGGAAGCTTTAGATTCATGTGGGTGTTTAGATTGATGCATTTTTCCTCTGGCATCCAAAGTGCTTGTACTAGCAACGGGATGGTTGTGAAAAGATGGATGATGTGGAGCAATGGAGGTAGGATGATGAGGATTATGTGTCGATGGAGGATGTTTAGGTATGTGCCTTTGTTGATCTTGATTATGGGACATGCGAGAGGGATGTTTAGGATGGATGACATGGATAGGTGTTGGATGAATGAGCGAATGAGATGGAGGAGGTGATCTTGGGATATACAGACTCAAGATGGATAGAGTGGGTGGAGGGACATAAGAACCCAAGATGGATGCGATAGATGAAGGATGGGAGATTGTGGATGGAGGGATGTAAGGACCCAAAATGGATGGAGCGGATGAAGGAGAATATGGGCGGTTGTTTTGAGGTAATATGATAGAGGAGGAGGGATGGCAACATATGATCTGGCGGAGGCGATGGGCAGAGCCAAAAGTTCTTTTGGAGAAGGCTCGTTGAGGGCGTCTAGAAGTTGTACCAACATCTTTAGATTGTGAGTCTTGGGAAATAGATCCAAGACCTTGCATGCAGATTTGTTCTTTGACTTGGATGGGCTCTAAAATACCTTGCTCGTGAAGGCCTAGACCTTTTCCTTGATAGTTCATGTTCTTGAGCATGCGATCCATTGTAGGATTTTTGTTATTCTGAAAACATGATGCGAGTCCATTATTAGGTGGGGGATGATGGGTGGTATATACACTGTGTTTTTCTTCTGCAAGGAGGCCACCATGGAAGAATGTGAGAGTACCAAGGGGATATGCAAGCGGTGTGGGGATAGCATTTTTAGGCGATGATGGGGGATCCTGAGAAGGAGATGATGGGATAGCAGCATTTGGATGGGTTGTATCTAGAGAGGGAGTAGGGGATATGATAGGATCTTGATTTTGTGGTAGCAGGCTCATGCAATGGAGATGGAGATGGAGTGGTAGAATCTTGAATGTCAAGAGGATCATGGGATGGAATGGATGGGGGACTGTGATCTTGTGGTAGACTAGATGGGATGGTAGGATCTTGATCTGGAGGAGGGGATATGTTGGCATGCTTTGGGTCAGGCTCTTGGCATGACTCATCGTGTGCGGGAGGCATGATAATGGAGTCATGGGGGGACTCTTCAAGTGGGGAAGATGGAAGGATGGAGGATTCAAGATATTCCTGGGAATGGATACTAGGAGTGGAGGAAGTGGATTGGATTTGGGTGTCGTCGATAGGTTTGACGACTCTCAGAGTAGGGGGTGGGTGTTCAATGGATTTGGTAGATGTGATGGTAGGAGATGGGGACTCAATGGATTTAGGGGACTCAGTGGATTCAGAGGATGTGATGGTAGGAGATGGGGACTCATTGGATTCAGAGGATGTGATGGTATCATCAATGATAGGTGTTGGATGGAGAAGGGTTGGGATGGCATGGCTTCACAACTGCAATGTGTGGAGTGGGGGATGTTTCCTTTGTTATAAGTCCTTGGAGAAACTTGAATACGCTAGGCTGAGATGGCGAGGTGGGAGTGGATGAAGTTTTGTGGATTAGTGGGGGATTAGGACTAGGGATTGGTGGGCTAGGATTAGATAAGGGAATGGGATTGGATGCAGGACTGGGAATAGATGGGGGATTAGGTGAAGGGTTAATATATGGGTATTGGCATGGTGAATTAGGACACAAGGAGGCGGGTGGTGGATTGTAGTAAGGGTATGGGGATGGTGGATGAGGATGGGAAGATTGAGGTGGCAGATTAATATAGGGAGATGCGGATGTCGGATTAGGGTAAGTTGGTGGGTGTGTTTGACTAGGATAGGAAGATGTGAATGTAGGATTAGGGTGAGCAGATTGGTATGGGAGATTGGGGTAGTGGGTGCATGTGGATGAAGGATTGAGATAAGAGGATGTGGATGGGGGATCAAGATAGGGGTATTGTGACGCAAACTAGGATAAGGGGATGACGTAGATGAAGGATATGATGGATATGATGGACATCCCTTGTCAAAGGTAGCATAAGGAGTGTGATTAGGCATAGATGAAGACATGATGGGATAACTCAATGGGGTGATTGGATTTTGGAATGTGGGTGGAGAAAGCTTACTAGCAATGATAGTGTCAAGGGGATCTATGTCGTATACCTCTTGATCAACAAGACTTTCATTATCATCGTTGATGTAATTAGGGTTTCCCTTGACCACTATTGATGGAGGATAAGAATTCATGATGATGAAAGGATAAAGATTTTGGATGGAAATGGACAAAAGCCCAAATCAGGATTTATGACAAGCTCAGATCAGGATTGGATTAAAGCTCAAATTAGGATGATTGGATGATACGATGGGATTTATTTTGATGATCGGATTTGATTATCAAAGGATGATTACGACACTGAATCTGCTTCAAGATGGAAGTAGATTGATTGGGTCGAAGGTGATTGGATAAGGACACGATTGGATTGGATTGGATCGGATTGGATTAGATAAGATCGATCAATGATTGATTGATAAGATTGACTGATGGATGATGAAAGAGACTACAAATCCCATTCAGAGATTATCTTAGATGACTTAGGATACTGATTGATCAGATTAAAGGATGAATGGATGATTGCGGCACCGAATCCACTTTGAGATTGAAAATGGATTGATTGGGTCGACGATGATGATTAACTTAGGATGGATGACAATCCTAAGAGGATGTTAATGATGACGATCATATCAGATACTTCGGTCATTTTGGATAATAACCTAAGATGAAGTTCAGGGGATTTGGATGGGGAAAACGATGATTTGATTGGCGAAAGGGATGATAGAAATGGATGAACAAATGCTCAAAATGAGCAAATGGTTGATCGGGACGGATGGTGATTACGCGAGCGAGTAAGCGAATGATTAGAGCGATAGAGCGAGGGTTCAAATGATGAAAATTTGTGAAATGTATGAATGTTTACTCGGAACGAGTAAACGGATGATTAGAATGATAGAGCGAGATTTCAGAATGATGAAAGGATGTATTAAATGGATGAACGTTTACTCAGAACGAGTAAACGAATGATCAGAATGATAGAGCGAGATTTCAGAATGATGAAAGGAAGTGTTGAGCGTTTACTCGGCGAGTAAGCAGTTGGTCGAAATGATAGGCGAGTTGAATGATGAAATGATATTAAATGGATGACATACCGGAACAAGTAAGCGGACTAGTTAGAATATAGAACAAAGTTCGAATGATGAGAAAGGATATTGAATGGATGAACATTTACTCGGAGCAGGTAAGCGAATAATCGAGAATAGTAGGCGAGAGTTAGAATGATGAAAGCATATGTTGAATGGACGTTTACTTTCCGGGCAGGTAAGCGGATGTCGAGAATGATAGAGCGAGGAAGTTGAGGAATGATGAAGGATGTGTTAAGATGGATGAATGTTTACTCGGAATGAGTAAATGGGTGAGAATGGTAATTATACCTCGAGGCAGATGGTGAAGAAAAAATTGCCGGACGCTTCTCAAAAGTATGAAGTAGGTACATATCATGGAAGAAACACGAAAAAAATGAGAAGAACTTCCTTTGAGCGTAGTCAATCGGATAAGCGGTGTGGAAATAGCGGCGTCGGGAAGAAAGAAAGCGAGGAAGACGGAGTCGCCACTTGGAGGAAGTCGAGATCCGCTGCTTGGAAGAGACGGAGTCCATGAGATGACAAGTTAAAACGTTTTTTGATGGATGGGTAGGCAAAGGACCCAAAATATAGCAAACAACGTCGCTTGATTTGGCTAATTTGAAATGATTGGTTTTTGCGAGAAGACAATTCAGATAGCACAACCCTAAGATTTAGTAGAAGTGGGTATGGCCAACAAAGTCTTCTACTCTAGGATGCACATGGTTGCTAAGGAGTCCTCGATATACGCACGGTACGTGAGGCCCAAACCGTGAACACCAACCCGTTACAAGCGTGAGTCGGGAACCTTAGCGAGATACTAAAGGCTCAAACCAACTCTTCACGTCATCCTGATGCTTCGCCAATTACAATGTGGTTGGATTAAGGTACAACTTTCACTCTCCCCTCTTTATATACCCAGCTGGTACGCATGGTTAGAATCGTCCCTTGGGGTGATGAAGTCTAAGCAAGTCCCACTAAGAAAATGAAAATAGGGTGACTCAAAGGACTTGGAAAGCTATGATTTCTCGTCACCCAGGATCACCAAATGGCGCAAGGGGATTGGATATGTCAAATAGCCTTCCACAAGCACACCAAACAAGGTTTATTGACCCCTTTAATTAAACTATGTGCCTAATTTACCAAAAGACAATCAGCAAAAAACTTGAAATTTTACCTTTGGGAGGACAGGTCTGTCACTCTGTTAGAGCAGTGCGCCCACTACATTAGAGACAGATCCGCCCTTTGCACTAGGAACGAGGTCCCGCCCACTTTGCTGATAGGACATATTCTCCTTGCCTTTGGGACAGGTGCCTTGCTTGCATTAGGACAGGTCCGCCACTGCATTAGGACAGGTCCACCACTGCATTAGGACAGGTCCGCCTTTGCATTAGAATAGGTCATGCTTGCACTAGGGCAGATGCCTTGCTTGCAGAGACAGGTCCGCCCTTTGGAGAAAAAATTTTGACCAACTTCTCCAAAGTATCAAGTATTATATATCGTTGGAAAGAGCACGGAAAAATAAGAAGAATTGCCTTTGAACAGAGTCAATCGGACAAACGTTAGCCAAATGGTGGCCCGGGAAGAAGAAGCGAGGTCAAATCCGCCCGCGCATGGGGCAGATAGCCACTCTGCAGGGACAGGTCCGCCACTCTGCAAAAAATGCAAAAAAATAGTAAATGTGAAAGAAAGAGACCCGTTTATGGGTCCCATCGGGCGTGCCAGAAATGTGATAGGTCGAATGTGAGCGTTAGAAAAAGAGCAGCAAGTAAAAGAGTGCAAATAAACACCAAAACAACCTACACCTCAAGATTAGCCTAAGTTGGAAACAACACAAGATGAAAAGCAACAAAATGAAACTCTATACCTTGCGTCAAATCGATCCTTTGGTTGGCCCTTCGATCTTTGATGTGTATGCTCCTTGGATGGCACAAGATGCAAGCTAAATGATGTTGTAAGGATGAGTGCAAGTGGATAAAAGCATGAAAATGGCTAAGTATAAGTTGAGAAACAAAACTGCAAGAGTTTGGCTAGCAAAATGATCTCCCCAAAATGAGAGAAAAGGGGGGGATTTATAAGATTTTTGAGAATTCCTAGGAGAAATGGAGGGTCAAGATTGAGCCACAAAATATCAAGATATAGGGCTAAGGTGAGTTGAGAATCCACAAGCCCTCACATCTTGACATGTGGCAAGTGATATAGCCCTAAAAGGTGAAGTGGACATGAGGTGGAAGGATAGGACATGACATGGAGGGGGGTACAAAGTACCTTGGGATTAAGATCTCTCATAAAGGGAGGTACTTGTCCCCATGTGAGTGAGGACATGTGAGATTAAAGAATTTCTCAAATATTCCTCATGGGGAGATGGGAAGAATTTAAAAATTCCTTAAATGCATTAGGGGATTAAAGGTGATTAAAAATTCACATAGGGAAGGGAGATGCCTTGTCAAAAAAGAAAGGCATTTAATAGGGTTGACTAAGGATACATGTCATAAAGGACATGGGGAATAGAAAAGGAATTTAATATTCCTTGGAAGGATAAAAGGAATTAAAAATTCCTTGAGAGGTTGATTAGGCTAGTTGATGAGGGGTTAGAGGAAGGTTAGGTGGCTAAGAGAGATTAGAGGCCAACTTGCAAAAGTTGGAGGATGTGACACCTCCTAATCAAGGATTTGGCATGTGCACATCCTAATGATGAAATTAGAAGAAGGATTAAGATTAGATAATAAAAGATGGAGGATGTGACATGTGAGGAATTAAATAATGGAATATTTATTTAATTCAATTGATGAAAAGGAGGATTAAAGAGATAAGGTATTGATTAAATACCTTAGAGTTTAGCGAATTAAACTATTAATTAATAATAGTAGGCTATTAGCAATTACTTGAAAATAAAACGAAAAGGGATGATTTTATGGATAAATTAAGTGTCCAAATTAGTATCACACACATATGCAGTTAATAAGCCCTTGGGTTTGTCTGGATCATTGTCAACAAAATTGCTATACATGCGAATGAGAGCTTGGTAGATGGCCTTTGTTGTAAAAGTCTTTCCTGTTCCAGCTCCCCAGTCAAAAACAAGTGCAATGGCTTTTGTGGATTTTTCATCTTTTTTATGAGAACATCTTTAACAATTGCTTGTTGTTCCTTATTTAACATTCGTCTTAACTTGTAGTATTCATTGTTATCTATAATCTGTGGGTGCTTTCCAATTTCAAATCCATTGGAATGCATGGTATTTGGGTTAGAACGACCTATGTTTGGAAGGTCTGTTTGTATGTCATATAGTTCTTTTTGGCGAAGCTTTGCTTGCACTGCTAGGTCAATGAGCTTTTCATCTTCAACAGACTGAAGATCATTTATAGCTTTTTCAATGTCACCCCACGCGGAGTTTGTGTTGTGGATGAACTTTGCACTATTTGTTTGAATGGTTTGTCCATGGTACATGTATGCATGTTCCCAAGAGTCAAAGTTTTGTTTGAGTGTATGCTCATTAATGGTAAATGGAACATAGAGAACCAATTGCTCTCTACAATGATTCTCTATATCAAAGTGTTTGTTAAAATTGATAAACCGTATCACATTTGGTTTGGCCTTTGGTTCAATTGTAGCACCGTATTTGTTGTATCTTGAAACAAATTCTGCAAGACATATGTCCACGATTGTTTCAGGATGTTTCAAATAGTAGTCTATAATAGATTTTGCAAGAACGTTTTCTAATTCGTCTGGCTCATTACTCAATTGTTTAACAGATTTTAGTATAAATGTGCAATCATTGTCAGATCGTGTATCAATGAATATACATTTTCTTGAACTGTAGTTTAATGGCAGTGACAAAACAATATGTGCAGCTTGTTGTGATGACATTTGTTGCAAGTTAAGCATGGCATTTCCAAGTTTACTCACCATTCATATTGCATCAATATTGTCTTGCTTGTGGTCTGTACGTATTCTTTTGAATGCATATGTCATTGACTTGCCTACTTTTGCAATATATGAGCTACAATACATTGCAACAACATATGCATTGAGGAGAAACTGTGCATTTGTATTAGCCTTCCAAAGATCTAGAATTTTCCTTGAAAAACTATTGTTCCATATTTGTGATGGTTTTCTTTGTAAAAAAAGCGTGGGACTGTTTAATGTTGAGCTCAAAGCTTCAATGTATTCATTGTCAGTTAAGTTAATTTCTTTCAAGAACATTTGAAAAGTGAATGTTTCGTCATAGTTTGCTTTTTGGAGTTTTGCAAAGATGTCAATGGCATTTGCAGTTATCGCTTCAGTCTTTTCGAGTATTGGTACAAGTATGGTTGACTTTTGCATTGGTGGAAAAGGAAAATTGTATCTACAAAGTCATTTTCTTGATCTCTTGCATTTCTTTGTATGACGATGTTTGTGTAGCATTGCTAAAGCAGGTTCCAAATTTTCGGTGTTGCAAGTAATATACTTATCAACAAAACCTATGATGTCAGCATTGTTATCTTCTGTGTAGATTGGTGCATTTTTAACCCATATGAGGAAATGATCATGTTCATTTCCTCGATTTTGGAACTCAGTGACTGAGAAGTAATCAATGACATTTCCAAAGAAAGAGTCATCTGTAAGTATCAATTTTCTAATCATATTTATTCTATGTTTATAGTAACGTGCACAAGTGATAGGGTCTTTCTTGATTAGTTCAAATTTGTCAATGTGTGGTGGGCCATTAGATTCTTGACGGTTTTGTGCTGATTGGTGTAGATTGTGTAGCTCTTGTAATGTTTGAATTAGTGGATCCCAATTTTGCTCAGCACTAGTGAAAGTGATGAAAAATGTCGGTGGTCCTAGTTGTCGAATCATAGCAAATACATTTTTCTTAAGTTGTTGTGAATAGTCTGGAGAGATTCTTATTCTTTTGAAATCAACATATCCAATATCTGATTTAAGAATTTTTTCTAGATTTGGTTTGTGTTTAACGTCTTTTGCAAATAGCTTTCGTCCTTTTAACTGGCCTTTTCGGATTCTTATTGTCATTGTAGACAGTACTTGTTGTATTAGTACCTTAATAGCTTTGAAAAAAATGTTTGTTGTATGATATGCAAATTGTCTTTGTGACTGTAAGAGCTCCCAGCGTACTATTTTCTGATATGTAAAGTTTTTTACAATGTCATTATCACGTGGTTTGCCAAAGAATAAAGTTGGGAAATTCATTTCTTCAGCATACATGTCCTTAAATATTCCAATTGGATACTTGTCCTCTGCAGGTGCAATTTCAATAATCTTGTCTTCCATGTTATGGATACTTCTAGACTCAGTAAATCCATGTATCAATGTTTCTGATGGGTTTTCATTTTCCATTTCACTATCTGATTCTGTTTCACTTGTATTTTGTGCACTATTGTCTTCATTTTCTAGAGTGCATTGGAGAACTTCTTGCCAATCTTGGTTTATGTGGACTTTGTGCATTTTGTATAGTGGTGTCCTTGTTAATTGAGTCAAAGCTTGCATGATGACATTTGGGCGCACCATGCCTTTTTGAAATGCATTTTTGTATTGTAAGCGCCTTTTCAATGAAACAACAATTGTTTGTGTGTTGTTAATTGATTGTGGTAATGCTCTTTGTACAATGTTCATGTCAACAGGAACATTTATAATAGAACCTGTTAGGCCTATTTGAGACCTTTTGAACCCTAGTTCCCAAATTTGTGCAAATGCAATTCTAAGTGAGACAAGTCATTCTTCTAGTTGAGTTAAATTTTGCACATAGCACAATGGTCTATTAGTTCTTATTTTCTGTGGGGTAGCATACTTTGGAATAGTGGACTGTTTTAATGCAAAGTAGCATACATGGCATATGAAATCTATGAATGATAAGGAATCTGATTGTAGTAGCTTACAATATAGTTCTTTTTGTTTTTCTTTGAATGTCCTGATGTCCTTGTGGAAACAGAGCACTTGGCAAATTGCACATGGGTATTTTGGTGTATCTTGTATTGCTATTTTATAAATTTCTATTGGTGACAATGTTTTTGTTTTCTTTGGACTGGTAGGTATATTTTCTTTTTGTTTTTCTTTTCTAATCAAGTTCTTCAGGTGATTAAGTCTTATTGTTGATTTATGTTTAAAATTGTTTGTTGTGACAAATGGTATCAAATTCTTCTTGATTTTTGGCAAAGCATGTGTCTTGTCCAAGTAAGTAATTTTGTATTGTGGACGACTTCTGATCAACTTTTTAAGTTGGAGTAAGCTTCTTGAGCATTGGCGAGTTAGATTTTGGGATTCGATTCTTACAAGCGGCTCAAAATGTCCAGCCAAAGGGTTTGTATCATGGAACAATATAGATATTGATTCTATATATCCAGAACCATTGAAATATTAGTACTTTCTTGATGTTGTCAATGACCAGAGGCCTATTTGTATTTTCAACCATTTGGATATCCAGTGAATGCAGAACAAGTCACCCCACAATCCACATTCACTATGGTCTGTGCATGGTCTTGTAGACAATCGCATTGTACGGAAGTATGTTTCTTGGTCATGTACTTTGTGTAATGTATATAAAGTATTAGGATTTAGTTTAGTGTTATATGATTTAATTGCTTCTTTGTCCTTATTTTGAAGACAAGTTAGGAAATGATCTATAGCTCCATTTCATAATTGGGTTGAGGTGTACTGATTGTTAAGCAGTACTTGAAGCGATTCAAACAAACAATCGCCAACATTGTATGTAAATGTGCTTAATCTACAAAGGCCTTCAGCCCTAAGGGCATTGTCAATGTTTGATATTCGAGGATACTTTGTGCGAAGTTTTTTAATTTCATGAGAACCTATGGGCTGTTTTGAAATTACGTTTTTTGTTTCAATGTTTAACAATGGTTCGAAGTGTCCACTTAAAGAATTCATGTCATGAAATAGTATAGAGACTGATTATGTGTAGTCAGAAGTATTGAACTGTAAGTACCTTGTTGTTGTTGTTCTTGACCAAAGGAATATTTGTATATTCAACCATTTGGATATCCAGTGAATGCAGAATAAGTCACCCCACAATCCACTTTCAGTGCAATTTGCCTGTGACTTTGCAGATAATCGCATTCTACGGAAATATGTTTGTGGATCATGTACTTTGTGCAATGTATATAGAGTATCAGGATCTAGTTCATAGTTGTATGATTTTATTGCCTCTTTGTCCTTGTTTTGAAAGCAACTCAAGAAGTAATCTATAGCTCTGTTTCGTAGTTGAATTGATGTGTAGCGATTGTTAAGCAGTAGTTGTAATGAGTCAAACAAACAATCACCAACATTGTATGCAAAAGTACTTAATCTATAAAGCCCCTCGCTCTTAAGCACGTAGTCAATGTTTGATATTTGGGGGTGCTTTGTCAATTCATAGGTGTCAACGTCTATCATTTTCTTTGTTTCTTTTGTAGCCTAATGTGTTTGAGAGTAGCAGATGTTATGTATGAATAGTATCAAACGCTATCATCTAGATTACAAAATCTATAGTTTTATCCTATGTTGCCTATGTGCCTTTACTCAATAGTATTATATAGTATTAATCATGTTGTCAAGCATCTTGGAAGATAATAATCTCTATATATGTTGGAAAATGGATCTTGAGTAGTAGCAGAAGCCTATGTGACATATTATACAACAAATAATTTTTTAGAAGCACAAGGGGAAAATAGTATTAATTCTTCAACCTAACGTTGTCATCCACTGTCCCCCACCAGGATTGTATGTACTTATTCCTGTTACATTGGCAAATTGGATAAATGAGTACAATGCATGATGTATACTTTCAATGCCACAAACACAAAACAATATTTTCAAGTAGCTTTGTTTACATGCAAGAAATGGTGGAAAAGAATCTTTTTTGCTCACATTGTCAATTTGAGGCTATGGTCTTCAAATGTTTTGTGTAATTGGATTCCTTTGTTCCTATGTATTTCTAAGTGAATGATTTTCTCAAAGAGCAAATGATTTTAAAATCTATTCACATAAACATGAATTAAGTGGCATGTAGCGAATAGTTTCATAAATCATTTCTGTTTTTAAAAAATCAGGGAAATGCAAAGGCATTGATTGATCAAAGAAGATCTATGGCTTTTTTTATTTGTGGAAATAGCTTTTAAAATCATTTGAGTTTTAAAAATTTGGGGAAAATGCAAAGGCATAGATCCATTGAGCAAAAGTGAAGGCATAGATCGATTAAATAATAAAAAAAAGAGATTAAAACTCACAGATGCAGGAACACAGTGCATAGATGCAAAGTAAATGCATTAAATTGCATGTGACTGCATGAGAAACTGCTGGAATGGCTTGGTGGACATGTATATCCAAGCTGCTTTGTTCATTTGTTATAAGCTTAAGTCACTTGTTAAGCATGACTATTACTTTGTAGAAATTGTTTTTCTATTCTACAAGTCTTTGTTCTAGAAGAGTTTACAGTGACTGAGCAAACTTTGTTATAGTTACAGTGTCCAATACTTGAGGCAATAAATAGTTTCTTTTGTCAGTTTTCTCTTACTGTAGAGGTTTATAGCACACAGCAAAATTGGCAATGTGAGCAAAAAAAAATTGTGGTTAATGTCATTTTGCATGTAAACAAGACCATGGAAAAATATTGTGTCATGTCTATGAGTAACGTAGTACATCATTCATTGTACTCATGAGCCATGTCAGCTTTTGAAATTTACTTTGTGGTCTTTGTTTGCAATACAAAAAGATTAAACACATGTTCACTTGCACAGTGCATAGCAACTTTCCACAGACATAAGTAGTCTTATGAACAAAATTGCCTTAAATGCATATAGGTAAAAGCCAGTTGACATAAAACAAAGACTTATGACTTTATAGGCTATTTGAAATTGTAAAAAGGGCTTAAAAATTGCATTCTAGCAGTTCATTCTATTCTATGGATATTGTATAGAGGAAGTATAACTAGTTAACAGCTAAGCAAAACTTGTTCTATTTTCCGAAGACAAATTACTATTGCAATTGTGGAAAATGCATTTTCCTGTTCCTATATGTGCAAGCAGCCTTTTAAATCATTTGTGTTCAAAGAAATGTGGAATACAAGATGACAAAATGAAAACATGGAAAAGAACTTTATACAGTCATTATATTGAAGAATTTCAATTGCATTTCAAGAAAAGTAGAAAGACAATTTAGAGAGCTGACCTTGCAATTTGCTATTGAATGATCAAGTATACTTGCAGCAATGTACAAATTCTAGCTATTATTATAGGCACAAGTAATTTTTCCTAGTACAATGACAAAATTTAGAAGTGAGCAAACTGTAAAAACATATACTATTTCATCTACAATCATGGGAAATCTTCCTAGAAGCGCATATTTGCAAAACTCTGCATTGTTTTTTTCAAGAAAAAAAAGGAGAAGGTTACTATGCTAACCTCATGTTATAGTTTGTGCGTGATTGTTTAGATACAATTGAAAGCACTGATCCCTGTCACAAGGAAAATTTAGACAAATGAGTATAGTGAGTGACATATACTATGTTATTCATAAAAACAAAACAGAATTCTCATGTAGATTCATTTCGACGAGAAAGAACCTAAGTAAAAACTTTTGTTTCTTATAATGCAAATTGCATTTTATAATTTTAAAATACTTATTGTTATTTTTGTACCCTATAATATAGATTTTTTTCTGCATTTGCATGCATTAGTGTAATTCTATTTTTGCAATGGTGGCATGAACTCTTTAAGAGCAATCAATGGAATAGATGCCATATTTGCTTAAGCGTCTGAAGAAGTGTAAATTGGCCATGGCAACCTGTCAATACTAAGCCAAAAAACAACACAGACCTATGCTACTACTATTAAGTTCTGATAAAAACAATTTTTAGCTACTGTTTAATGCTAGACCAGCTATCACTTAATAGTCAAAGCTAGATAAATATTGATTTTCTAACTATATGGGGTCATTTCACTTCCATTTGCATAAGTTTATTTTGTACCATTCTGTAGCACTTACTATTAATTGTGCAATGAAGCCACATGCAAGTACAATTCATAACTCCTAGCATTTAGATACACTCAAGGAGAAATACAAACCAAGGTTGTTCACATCCTGATAAGAAAGATGATGACATACATCCAATTAATGTATGCCACAACATCTTATTCAATGAAGATGATTTGGATAGGGACGTTACAAATGAGAATCCTTATTAGTCAAATGTGGACAAGAATAGTTATAATTATTTCTTTCTTTTTATTAATATGTATGTAAATACTATTTAACAGTTACCTAATTAATTAGATATCAAATGATAAAAGGCGAAAGAGGATTAATTAATTAAGATAATTTGATTAATTAATTAATAAGGTGAATTATCATGTAAAAGTACATAGATTAGAAGTTTGCAAAAATCCTCTTTCCTTTATGCTTTAATGGCATGGGGAAAACTGAAAGCAATTGTGGACTTTAGGCCTATATCTGTAAACTGCATTTACCTAACAGCCTGCAAAGCCTTCTCAACACATTGTCCACATATTGTTCAGAAGGTCCCATTATGGCACATGCTAATAGTACAGTGGTTGTAAAGTTTGCACTATGGAACAGTGATACAGTAATTGAAGATATGTAATCTTTAGAGGACTCATAAGCACCAAGTTATCGTTAAGCTTGCATATTATACATAGGAGAAAAGACAATTGTTCATCTAAGGAACTAGTCTATGAAAATTAGCATAGGCTGACCACTGTGAAACCCAATCTTCCTATGGACTCTTAAATAAAAGAAAACTGATGTAAATAACTATTTATTGTCTGAAGTAACTTGTCTACAAGTGTCCTTTTTGGAACCATGACAACCTTTGCCCTGTCACTGTAAACTCTCGTCTAGAGAAGACATATAGACACACACATATACACATACATATGCATATATATGTACAGCTACATCCATGTAGCCACACATAAATGCATGTATGGATGTAAACGTATATGCATACATGCATATACACATAGATGCAACTATACACACACACACATATGCATAAATACACATATGCATAGATATATCCAGAGACATATGCATACATGCATTTATGCATCTACAAATGTTTACATAGATATACACATAGATAAATGCATATGTACATAGAGACATGCATACATACATACATGCACCAACACATCAGGCACAAAGTGATAGTGATAGTCCAACTAAAGCAGTATGAAACACAACTTCATTATGCACTTAAAATAACAAACTGTGGAAAATACCAAATTATCACCTCAAGTAACTCGTTTCTGGTTCTGGACTCTATAACTATAACATCTCTTGCTCATTGGCTACAAACTCTTCCTCAGAACATGTGCTTACAGAACACAAAAATAACACACGCAAAGTAATAGAGATGCATAGCAAGTGGCTTAACTCTATATTAAATGACCAAAGTACCCTGGCCACGTGTGGCCACCAAGCCATTCCAGCGCATTCACCTCGAGCCAGATGCCATTTAATGCATTTAATTTGTATTCATGCAGTATGTATGTCTACTGGCCAGTTTTATAAACTATGCCTTTGCTTATATTTATTTAATCAATTTATGCGCTTGCATTTTCTTGATATTTTAATGCATTTAATCTGCATTCATGGATTATGCACCTCTAGCCACCAGTTTTCAAACTATGCCTTTGCTTAAATTTATTTAATCAATTTATGCATTCACATTTTCCCAAATTTTGAAAACAAAAATGATTTATAAAGCTACTCAGACAAATAGGGGAATAGATAAATGCTAATTTTCCAACATAAATTTCCACATTGTGTATATATGTCTATGATAGCATTTTCAACTGTTATATCTACCTATAAGCCAATACATAGATGCTGGGGCTAAATAAGTGTGGGCAATATTATAGAGACAAACTTATTTGAAGTGCCTTAAATTCATTGTCATCTTACAAATAGGTTTGTACTTTTTTGTGATATCTACCAATAGCAAGGCAGCAATGAAGGACCTGGTTAACAATTGCATCTTATGTTTTTATTCCCTCTTGTTTCGACTAAGAATCTCCATTTGTGGTATAATCATATAGTTTGTTTCGCTATAACTTGCAAAACAACGGCTTGATTGCATTGCACACTTATAAATTCATTTTTTAATACATTATGGTTGTACCTGATCTTATTAAGGTGGCAGAACATGATAAGCAATCCAACAAAAGAATGTGTAATTCTAGTCATTTGCCATATGTAGCCAAGTTTTGATGGTAGAAATGTGGACAACAATAATATAGTGTGGAGTACAGTGCAGGCTTATGCAAAGTTGAAAATAGTGAGTTGTTGTGGCAATTTGTCAAGAATCTCTAAGTTAATACAGTTACTCTAGGACTATGTGGGGTATACATATGATGATTGAAAAGAAGCTCTATCTGTAGCAATACAAGACAAAGAGAGAAATATTGTTTTTTTAGTAATTTGTGTTTTTTTGATTCAAAGTTTTCAAATATATGTGTTATTATCAGTCATGTATTTGAAAACAATGTTACCCCATATACAACTAAATTTAAGCAAAGGCATAGATTTGAGAACTGACAGCTTTTATCAATACAAAGGAGACGTTTACAGTGACAGAGCAAAAGCTCCTATGCTCATTGAATGAACACCAAGGGACAAGTTACTCAAGGTAACAAATTGCTACTTTTATTTATTTTGCTTCATTTTATCCTAGAAACACAAGTTGGGTTTCACAATGCATCAAAACACATATGTGCAAACAACTCCCAAAATTATAATTGCAATGGATGACAGTGATAGTATAATGATACTAATAGTCAAAACACCGAAAAAACTAGTAAGTATTTTTTAGATTCAATAGAAACAAGTATTAATTGAAAACAGATTAACCTGCGACACTATTTATCATAGGTCCTTGAATTCCAAATGTACAAGTGTGTGCATGGTTCTCTACAGGCTTTTGCTATGCATTTTAACTATATTGTTGTTTTGCATCGAGCCTAAAGAAAAATTGTAACTATGGTTTCCAAACATATTTTAATCAATCAATTTAAATCAAGAAAGGTTTTCAATTACACTTAATACTTGAACCATAAAGCACCATTGCTTCAAGCTATAGCAAAAGTGCAAACAGGCACAGAAAACCAAATTCAACTATGACATCAGCTAGCAAGGATTTTTTTGCTATTACTATGATTAACTATTCAACTCAATTGGCTCATCAGTCAAACAGCTTGATTGTTCACTGACCTAACTTGTTTGAAAGCTATCTTGTTAAACTGATTAGTTAATTTCATTAATGACTAAAAGATAGAATTGACTTAATTTACATGAGTCAAGTGTAAGATTGACTTATTTGTTAATTGACTTTGATTAATGTATCGGAGATAGATGAGACAAACTAAATTTTCATGAGCGAAATGTGAGATGGACTTATTAGCTGATACGCCACATATACTATGACATTTGAACTTTTATCAAATAATAGCAAAAGCAATAGAATAAACAGATAGCTTGAACATAGACAAAGGAATACAATTAATATGGACAGCTATAGCTTGTTGAATATTTGTAGCACAAGAAACACAAAGAAAGATGTTGACAAAGGTTTTCCAATTTCAGTTTGCATCTAGCAATTGCATTTGCTTCGTGTCTATAAAGCTTTTTCAAGGAATTTCTTTTTTTTGCATATGAATGGCCATGATTGGTTTAATTGATTTGGTGAATAAAGATGATTTATAATTAACTATAATTAACTATTCAAGAAAACAGATCTATCAATGAACTAGTTTCATTGATTGGTCAAGTAACTTGATTGACAGTTAACTTGATCAGCTATTTAGTTAAATTGCTTGAAAGTTTGCAAAAATATTTTTTGACAAATAATTCTCTGCATAACTTGCAATCATTACACACCAAGATCCAACATTTCTTCGAGGAATTCTGCCAAACAGTTTACATGTTTTTTCTTGTGCTTCCATATTTTGTATGCATATTCATGACAACATTTCAAACCATACTATCTGTCACAAATCCATGACTTATCATGCTTAGATGAATGTACATATCCTGTTCTAAAGCTCCTATTTTATTAAAAACAGGAAAAATGGTCACAAAGATTGTGTATCTGTGAATGTGAATAGGCAAGATTGATTTAACTGATTTCGAGGATAAAGATGACTAATAATTAACTATGACTAACCACTCAACACAATTAATTCATCAGCCAATTAGCTTGATTGATCGCTGAATTAACTTGTTTGGAAGCTATCATGTTAAGCCAATTAGCTAATATGCCACATACAACATGACATTTGAGATTTAAACAAGTCTCATGGACGCAAATCTGCTATCATGTTAAAGCCATGTAAACATTGATGTTTCAATTTCATGGGGTCATTCTATTTCCATTTGCCCAAGTTCATTTCATTCCATTATCCAGCACTAATTATCAAATGTTTAAACCAGCTACATGCAAACAGAAATCACAATTCATAGCATCCATATACACCTATGCACAAGTACATGTTATCCAACATATTAACACACACATTATTTTCTAGTGCTGGTTTGTTAACTGCCTTTGATCAACAGTTCAAATGCACACAAGGATAATTGTAATTATTTCTTTGTTTTAATTATTATGTACTTAAAGACTACTTAGCAGCTGCCTAATTATTTAACTATCCTTGTACACGTTTGACTCATCAATGATAGTGAATCAATAAATCTGATTCCCCCTGTTCTCTAATAGTATTAGCATGCAATTTTCTAGACAAGTCTCCAAAAAGAGCATCAGACACACACCAATAAGGATTCTCATTTGTAACCTCTCTATCCAGATGATCTTCATTCAATAAGATGTTGTGACATACATTAATTGGATGTATCTCATCATCTTTCTTATCAAGATGCCAACAACCTTGATTTGTATTTGTCCTTGAGTGTATCTGGATGCAATGAATTATGAATTCTACTTGCATGTGGCTTGGTTGTACAAGTAATAGTGAGCACCACATAATGGTAGGAATCACAACTCATAGCATCCATATACACCTATGTACAAATACATGCTATCCAACACATTAACACGCACATGGTTTTCTAGTGCTAGTTTGTTAATTGCCTTTGTTTGATAGTTCAAATGTACACAAGGATAATTGTAATTATATCTTTCTTTTAATTGCTATGTACTTAAAGGCTATTTTGCATCAATGAATTATGTGCCTTTAGCCACTAGTTTTAATCAAAGTATGCATATGGATTCAGAATCAAACTCTCAAAATAGAAAAGACTATGTTTAAATTATAAAGTGCGATTAGCCACCAAAGACATTGATTGGATACTAATTGCACTTCTGATGTCATATTATTGCAACAAAGATCTACTTTTGAACCCCAATTACTTAATTTTTATGAACCATATAGCATATGCCACTAACAATACCCATTTGTAAAGATTGTCCTTGTAACAAAAAGCAATGATATGACTACAAGTACAATCAATATAGTGAGAATCTTGAATTAACCCTTTTCTTTGTCTACTCTATGCAATTGTAAACAAAGGAGAAGGTTTATTCTAGAAACTCACCCTGTACTCTTTTCTTGAAGAATTTGCTACAGTTGCACTGCTACACCACCTCTCTTCTTCTGATCAAAAGCATTGCACCATGTAATAAGCTTTGATTAGTAAACAAAGACCATTTGTTTTTTTTTCTAAAAGAATAGCAATTAAGCTCAAGGAAATGACCAAAATGCAAACAACTCCCAAAATTACAATTGCAACATATAATACTCCTACTGCGATGGATACTAATAGCCAAATCCATTAAAACACTAGCAAGCATTTTTTAGATTCAATAGACACAAGTATAAATGTAAATCAGATTAACTACACAAACTAGTTACCATAGGTTCTTGTACCTCAAATCTTCTACCAATGAATTTAACTGCTCTTTTGCACAAAGTCTAGAAGTATTTTACCAAGCAATATTACTTAACTGCTCTACGACAACATTGCAATTTGAATTGTAAAACATATCCAACATAGTTTTTTATAACCCCAAGATACAATTTTCTAGCTTTCTAAGCATTCAATCTAAGTTTTCCAATTACAAAATCTCAAATTGTTGTTTGCTTCGTATGTTTGTTCCTTGAATCTGGTCACCAGGTAAAATGTACACAAGGATAATTATAATTTTTTCTTTCTCTTAATTACTATGTATTCAAAGACTAATTAACAGTTACCTAATTAATTAGTTAACTAATGATACAAGGATAAATGACAAATATGGAATTCACTACTTTAACATGTCTGAAATGTCACATGAGCCTATTAGCTGCCATGCTACATTTACTGTGACTTTTGAGTGCTTACTCCATCTACATGCAACTACATATCACAACCCATAATTAAAATGTCCACAAGGATATTTATAATTTTTTCTTTCTTTTTATTATTATGTATTTAAAGACTAATTAATAGCCACCTAATTAATTAGATATCAGATAACAGAAGAGTAAATGAGAGCTACCAACTCCATAAAAATGCCAAAGTTAACATGTGAATATCAAGGTGTCCAAATTTAATACTCATTGCATTCCCCAGAAGCCCATTTTCCTGAGAAGTTTTGTAAATCAGTTCACTTGCCTTTTAAATGATTTCGTATTTTACATGTCTACCTATGAGAACAGTAACCACGACATCTGACAGAATTTAAATGCTTGCTGGCACAAAATAGGTTTATACTGCATTCTTTTCTCTATCTCTGTGCAAATGAAAATTTGTATTCTGCCATGTAAATTCTCTAGTGCATTAGGTACTTTAAAACGCAATTTTTTTGATGTTGCTCTTGTTCTAGGTTTGATTCTTTTTGGGCATTATAACTACCTACTGTTGTATTAGTTTCCCATTTTTTCTTCTACATATGCATGAATATATATACAACTAATCATATATAATAGTTTTTCTTTCACGAGTTTTGTCAAACAGATATCCTATTTTCTGTATGCTCCATTTGTTTGCATTTATGCCTACGAGGACTATAACCACGACTTTTAACAAAATCCCTCTATCCTTTATGCTTTGATGACAACCGAAAAGCTCAAAGCAACACACCGTCGACTCATTGCTCGTAAGCTCTCATTATCGCACACGTTGGCATAATTTTCGTTCCAAAGTACTCTTTATGGGACCGCTTTGCAGTAAACCAAAATATCCAAACTTTATAGGGCTCACATGCATGAAGTAAAATGGACAAGAGGGTTTCTACATAATTCGTATCAAACACAAATATTTTTTCTTCTACAAATGCATCAATATAAAAACAACTAATCATATATAATAGTTTTTCTTTCACGATTTTGTCAAACAGCTCACCTGTTTTTTGTATGCTCCCATTGTTTGCATTTATGCCTACGAGGACAATAACCATGACTTTTAACAAAATCCCTCTATCCTTTATGCTTTGAAGACAACAAAAAAGCTCAAAGCAACACACTGTCGACTCATTGTTCCAAAGCTCTCACTATCGCTCACGTTGACATAATTTTGGTTCCAAAGCCCTCTTTATGGGACCGCTTTGCAGTAATCAAAAAATATTCAAACTTTACAGGGCTCACATGCATGAAGTAAAATGGACAAGAGGGTTTCTACATAATTCCTATCAAACGCAGATGAAACCTTCGCATTTCAACAAGAAATTCAAATAGATAATATTAAAAGTAGTTTAAAATACGAATTTATAGTCGAAGTATACAAATGCCTTAAAGCACTATGAAACCCTACTTGCATTTCTCGTATCGAGTAGACGAAAACAATGAAAAGTTACCTCTTGTGACCTCAAGCAATTCATCTTTCGCTGACCAGTGTATAACTCTGCAACTACAAAATCACCTACTCGGCCACACAATAGAGCACTATGAAATTATCACCTCAAGTAACTCGTTTCTGGCTCTGGACTCTGCAACTATAACATCTCATGCTCAGTTGCTACAAGCTCTTCCTCAGAACACGCACTTACAGAACACAAAAACAACAGACGCAAAGTAATAGAGATGCATAACAAGTAGCTTAACTCTATATTAAATGACCAAAGTACCCTGGCCACGCATGGCCACCAAGCCATTCTAGTGCCTTCACCTCGAGCCAGATGCCATTTAATGCATTTAATTTGTATCCATGCATTACGTACGTCTATCCGCCAGTTTTATAAACTATGCCCTTGCTTAAATTTATTTAATCAATTTATGCGCTCGCATTTTCCTGATATTTTAATGCATTTAATCTGCATTCATGGATTACGTACCTCCAGCTGCCAACTTCTAAACTATACCTTTGCTTAAATTTATTCACTCAATTTATGTGTTCGCATTTTCCCAAATTTTTAAAACGATAATGATTTATAAAGCTACTCGGATGAATAGAAAAATAGATAAATGCTAATCTTCCAATATATAAAATAGGTCTCCAAATTCAAACTATATAAAAAATTAAGTAATATGTTAAATGGGGAAATGTGATTGGTGATGCCCCGGTTAAAAGCATTCGAGCGAATGCATAAAATGACATACGGTAGGAACTAATAGAGTTTAAAGAAATAAAATGAGCTTGTTTTGTGGAGATAATTTTTTTTACCTTGGTAAGGAGATAAATCCCTTGCAAAAAACTAATATTTCTTGAATAGTATAAACACAACCATAGACACAAGAAAATACATGAACTTGGAAACATTCAACAATGAATAATAATGTTGATGCCACTATATACATGCACAAATTAGGTGTATATAGCCTTCACAACCTTCAGAGTTATTGAAAAGCATCATAATAACATAGCTCATGTTTGGAATACTTAGGAAAAGGGAAAAAGAAATAACTAAAAATTATTAATTTGCATGAAATAGAAGATTTTTCAACCCTTTATAAGGATTTCCGAGTAAATTTTTATCAATAATTCATCTCAATAATTAGTTTTTGAGCCCTAGCAACCTAGACATGATCATTTAATTTTGGTTCACAACCAATGGTTGAAATTAAAATATCAAATGATATAAAATAGATAAGCATTTAATTCTAGTAGTAGCAAGGTATCCTTGTAGCAATCCTTCTCCAAGAACATCTCCATATTAGATAATATGGTACAATTTCCAAGGCAAGGAATTCTTCATTAACAAGCTTGAATTTTTGTATAAAGCACCCATTTTTCCTAGGTAGCAATTGTTTCTTATTTGCATGATAGATGCAAAGACTTGTTGTTCTTCAATTCTTCACCTCCAAGTAAATAATTAAGTGTTTCTCTTGGTATTATCAATAGTAACAAATATTGAAAAAAATTGATCCAAGTAATTTCAACCTCAGAAACCTCTCATTCATGTCATATCATTATAAAAGGCATTTTTTTTTTTTTGTCAAAGTGGAGAATTTTAACCAAGCAAGGAGAAGAATTCACAAATAAAGACATGTTTCCATATTTGATCAACATATTTAATCATCCTTACTAACACAAATTTTAGCATTAATCCATCATGAAATCATATAGCTCTTTCTTTTAGTAACTTTAATTTTGGGAAATGATTCTACCACCATACTATAACGGCAATATAATTTTTTTCTTAAAAATATTTCAATCCAAATACCCACCTATAACAAAGTTGATACAATTAGGATTTTAGATCCAAAGGATACACACACTACCATCATCTTCAATTCACAATGATCCTTATGTATTCGAACATGGCCTAGCTTTTGATCATCTTCCAAACTAGGTAATCATCTTGATAAACCTCTTACCTACATTTGAGATTTACATAGCACCTTAGGTGAAATATGTTCTTCAGGGAAATTCCTTCATCACCTACTTGCATTTCTTTATATTTACTCCAAACGTTAACCTACATGTTTAAAACAAAAAAGAAAAATTATCAAATTTATTTGAGACAACAATGAATGAATCTACCAAATGCTAAGGTACAACACCATAAAAATCGGACAACACCATAAAAATCGGACAACTCATATAATGCATTTTCTATACAAAGCTAATTGATGTCATTATGGTAAGTTTAGGCTACTATAACATTTGATTTTTTCACAAACATAATTCACTTCTCAAATGCTATATTCTTAAATTTTACTAAGATAGATCATTATTGATATATCGTCTCCTTGATACATTGACATTTTCATTTTGTTCTTTACTAAAGCCTAGTTTAAAATTATGCAGCCTCATCTCTCTAGTTTGACATCATACTTTAAGAGTGTACTTGGTATCATAATCTATATAAAAAATTAGGTTTAAGAATGAAATCTACATATATTTCTTTCGCCCTACTCGAAGTTAGACCACTAGCATTGAAATATGTCATTGAATATACAATCTAAGTGTTATCTCACAAATAAAACACTTAGGATTAAAATTGTGAAGTCTTTGTGTGTGTACAAATCATTGTAGACTTAGGTAAAAACTCTAGATAGGTGTTCTGAAAAAAATTATGACCAAGATTCCCTTAGGTAGTGCCCTAGACATGTGCAAGACCATCAAAGCTTCAAAAATCTAAATGTCAAGTTTTATCATAAGCTATAAAATCTAATTGTGATGAGTAATACCTAGATTTCTATTATAGGTCTAGGTTTAGTTGTATGGAATCACAATGTCTATAAGTGACAAGACCATCAAAGCTTTATAATTAACTACTATAATTGTAAAATTGCATGAAATTATGTACTTTGTACTAACCATGCATTCTAGACTTGAACCTACCAATGAGTCAAAGTCAATAAAATTGTTGATTCCAAAATAATTTTAAATATAAAGATTTTACAAGCATGGATGCAAGGAAATGAATAAACTTGTGTTACCCAAAAGGTTAGAATCTATAGTAAACTATCCAATGGAGTTGAAATGAATGATAAATTAGGTTTAATATGATCTTGGCTTTAGAAAAGTAACTTAAAATTATGAAATTGAATATAATCCTAGGTATATAAATTTTTTAAGCATGAATATGAGAGAGTGAGTAAATTTGAGCTAATCAAGGATTTTTTTTTTTGGTAATATACAAACTTGAAATCTCTCATGAGTTGGTATTAATATAATCTCAAGTCTTTGAAATATACTAGAACATTATGTACACAATAGTACAAATGGATTACAATTGATCAATTATTTGAAATCTAGAATAATAATATTCCATGACTCATTTTAAATAGTCGATATGTCAAATTTAATAATATCTCAATTCTATAAATTTTTTCCTATTATGAGTGCAGATGTGAGGGACTAAATATAGTATGGTTGATATGAGATTTAAAATTTAAAGTATAATAACTATAGATTTGGGTTTCAACACACCAACAAGTTGAATTACAAATATTCCCCTACTTAGAAGGTGGCTAGCCTCGAAAGTCTTAATTGATTGCATTTGTGATTTATCAAAAATTCCAAGGTTTAGCAAAGCTTGGTATATATTGTATTTCAAAATGAGTTTCTAAAGGTTTCCAACTCTTTGTAATGAGTTGCAAATGAGTATCTATAGGTAATTTGGAGTACAAAATCTAAAAATTCATTCCCTCTAGAACCCTCAAAATAGGAAAAATATATTAGAATGTAAAAAAAATATATTTTTACACTTTTGTCATATTATGTCATTATATTTGAATAAAAAAATAACTGGCAAAGCAGTGCCACATGATCATGCATATTCTTAGTTCTCTCCCACACCCTTCTATGATTTTTTTTTTTTGTATGTGGTGAATTTATTCATTTCAATCATGGCTACATTAGGATCTAGATCATTTTGAGTGAAAAAAGCATTAGTCTAAATAAAGATGATTAATATTTCGTTATGCACATGCTTTTATATAACCAACTTCTTTTCAAATTTCTAATAGGCAACCCATATTTTTAGCAATAAAATAATTAAAGAATAAACACATCCCAATTTAGGAGACTCCCCCTTAATCACATTATCAAACTAACATTTCAAAAATTGTGTAGAATTGAATGTATTTTGATCATTATAGAAACCACACCCAATCCCACCTAAAAATTATAGATGTCCTTCAAGGTATCATGCACAACACTATATGATGTTTAGAATATAACCTTTCAACTTCTAAAAATGTATCCCATGAACATATAAGCTTTTATCAAATTTTTTATTAATTTGCAATTCGTTACCATCCAATATACCTTCATCTAAAAGAGTATGAAAGTGTACCTTTACTAGTTGAGCAACATATGGATAATCATTTTTTCATGCTCTAGTGGGTTTTGAATTCTACAACCTCGAGTGGGATTGGTGGTATGGAAATTGTGGTGATCTCCCCTCCCCCCATTTTGACTTTGTTTCACATGTTGTTAAGGAAGCCTTGACAAGATAACCTTGGAAGCTAGCCCTAAGGTTTTCAAGCATGTCTCTATCCATTTAGTCATTGTGTCAAAGGGATATTTTGAGGACCAAGGTTCTCCCATGGATCCCACTCGTCAAGTTCTTGAACTTTTTTTCAATGGTATGGTCCCCACTTCATGGTTTGATAAGCTTATTGGAGGGAACCCTCAAAAAAAGGTTGATCAACAACTTATTTTTTCTTTGTTACTAAGAAGGTACTGGGTTAAATATGCCACATTTTTATGGATGAATCCCTCTTTGAAATAAAATATGCTCTTATTGGTAAGTTTTTTGCTTTTAGACCTAATGTTGATTTGGTCCAACAATTGTCAGATAAAGTTTGGAAATTGAAAGAAAGTGTTCATTTTAGTGGCATGGTAGATGGTCTCTTTTTGTTTAGATTTTATATTAAGAAATACCTTTTAAATATCTTCACGAAGGGACCTTGATTCTTTGATAAAGGGCACTAAAATGGGCTATTTTGTGTGAAGAGAACAAGGGTTTAACCCCATTGTGGACCTTGAAAAAATAGCTCCTACCTAGGTGTGACTTCTTGGGCCCACTTGGAGTTTTGGAGCCCTAAAATCCTTAAGAATGTTGTCAATTATTTTGGCCTCTTAATCATTGATAAAGTTACTCTTGAAAAGTCTATATTAGAGTTTGCAAGAATGTGTGTTAGTGTTGAGATGTATAAACCTTTTCCTCAAAAATATCTTTGAACTCTAAGTTTGGAAATGGACTCAAACTATTATTTATGAGAATGCAGGATTATTTTTCCAAAAGTGCAATAGATTTGGTCACTTGATAGATGGATGCGGGATTCTTGTATCTAAGAAGGTGGATATGAAGAATAAAGTAGTACAAGAAAAAAACATTCTAAGTTTTTGCTAATAATAGATATCTAGGTGAAGAGTAAAATTTTGCTAGTGAACCCCAAGTTGAAGTTGTCTCTTCTCCTTTAGAGGCACATGAAAATTTTACTTCAAAAAATCCCCAGGTAGTACCATCAAAGAACACCCAACTATAACAAGTTGAAGATCAATAAAATGAATCTTGGTTGATTAGTGAGAAAGAGAAAGAAATATAAAATCCTCTAGTGGATCATCTTCTTGAGGAAGATTTTTTTTTTAAGAGGTTAAAAACCTTCAATAAAGTAGCTCAAAAGTAAGTTCAAAAGATTAGCCAAGGAACAACTTTGAAATGAGGAAGGAGGATAAAATTTTAAAGAAGGTTGAAAGTTCTCAAGAAAAAGTTGATAAGAAATTCTTAATCTACTGAAGAGAGGGTGAAGAAGTGCTTACACTGCTTCCCTCTTCTTTGGATTTTCCTTTTGAACCAAGTAAGGAATATTCGTTCTAGACCCTTGTAGGGAGTATAAACAAAAGAAACATCAATGAAAAAGGAAAATGTGGGTAGTGATCTAAGGCAAGGTAGACTATCTCATAGGGATACTTGGTCAAGAGAAGTAGATAAAGAGATAGCAATGGGGAAACAAAGGACTATAAAAAACCTTTTAGAGTTAAGAATATATAAAAATGAAGGTGTTATCTTATAATATAAGAGTGCTAAACAATCCTCATAAACATCTTTTAAAATGCTGCATTTTAGACAATAATTTGATGTTCAACTTCTCCAACAAGTGAATATGGTGGAATCAATTTTTATCCAAGTTGCTTTAGTCCAGTTGATGAAGCTTCATGTGGAATCCTATATCCCTCATGGGAGAAAAAGTGAGTCACTGTAAAAACAACTTGATTGTCTCTTTTACTGATATTTATTCTAAGCAAAATTGACACCTAATTAATATTTATGCTCCTAATACTAAAATGCTATAATTTTTTTATGGGAGAACCTATATATGATTATTGATTCCCAAATAAATAGCCATTGGATGCTAGCTGGGGATTTCAACACCCCTCTTTACGGAGAAGCTTGAGGGTCTTGAAGATTATTTTGATAGTATGATAGAGTTTTTTGATTTCTTATCAAGAACTAGGCTATTGAGTTGAAGGATTCTCAATTCGCATGGTCCAACAAGCATATTGGGAATAAATTGATTCAAATCAAACTTGATAGATTTATAATCTCCAATAGATGAAATATCCTTCCTGATTTGACATTTCAAGATCTTCCTAGAGTGGGCTTTGATCATAAACCTCTCCTACTATATTGGGAAAATATTTCAAGGAAAGGCTCTTTCCCCTTAAGATACAAAATTATATGGCCATCTCATCTAGACTTTAAAGGCATAATTTTTTACTATTGGAATACCCCTATACAAGGCTCTCTGATGTATTGCTTAGCTCAAAAACTTAAATTGATAAAAAAATATGGTGAAAAGCTAAAACAAATACAGTTTTGGTAATATTTTCCTTAAGCTAGCTTAGATATCTAAGGAGTCTAAGGAGATTCAGGATTCCATGCCTGATAGAATTAATGATATGGAAATTTCTCAAAGGAGAATCAATTACGAGAAGAATGGATAAATTGATGAAAAAGAGAGGAAATTTTTTAGAAGCAAAAATCCAAAGTACAATGGATATGGAAGGTGATAGAAATATCAATTTTTTTCATATGTTTACTTTGAGGCATAGAAATAGAAACATGATAAAAATCCTCATTGATGATGTTGGAAATGTTATTGATAATGATGATCTTATTGAGCAAGTTGATGTCTTCTTCTTTAAAGATGCTTACAAGAACAATATTAGAGAGGTTAATAGTCTAGATGAGATTTTTGATGTTATTCCAAAGGTCTTGACTGATAAGGATAATAAGGAAATGGTGAAGGAAGTCTCTGAGGAAGAAGTTAAATTTGTTGTCTTGTATTTTGGAGCTTATAAATCCCCTAGGCCTCATGGATTCCCCTACCTTTTTTTAGTGTTTTTGGAGATTGTTAAAAATGATCTTATTGTTGTTGCTAAAGATTTCTTAAATCCTGACAAGATCCTAAGATGATTGAATACTAATTTCATTGCCTTAGTCCCTTAAAAAGAACAATTTGACAACCAGATGGACTTTAGGCTCATAATCTTGTGCAATACTATTTATAAATTTTTCTCTAAATTGGTTGTGTTAAGAATTAAGACTATCCTCTCTTTACTTGTACCCCAAAACTAAAAAGGATTTGTCCAAGGTAAACAAATTATTGATGTTGATACTACCCATGAGATAATCCACTCAATGGAAAACAACAGGAAAATAGGCATGGCTTAAAACTTGATATATATAAAGCTTGTGACAAAGTTTCCTAGTCATTCCTATTAGTTACCCTTTAGAAGTTTTATTTCCAAAGAATAATTCTTCAACTTATTAAAAAATTTGTTACCACTCCTAAGTTTTCTATGCTTATTAATGGTGTTCCTAGAGGTTTCTTCCCTAATGAAAGATGGATTACATAAGAAGATTTGTTCTTCCCCTATTTTTTTATCGTTGTGGCTCAAGTTTTGGGGGAATATTGATAAAATTATCGTTTAGAAGTATCTCAAAGGTGTCTAAGATGCTTCTTCTTTATCCCTGCTACGCCCTTAATATTATAGTACATCAAGTTATGAATAGTTGGATTGTGGCTATATTAATTCTTAATTAAGTCATATTATCAATATTATATTGTTATTTAGTTGGTGAGGTTAGACTAGGGATTATTTAGGGTTATCTAAGTCAGCTTGGGTGATATCCTAGGCATAAATAGGTATATATAGGAGGTTGTGAGTCTTATTTCATCATCATATTGTGAATTATGTGAACTCATTGGAGATATTTGGAGGTTTCCACCCTCGAAGTGGATTGTTACTCTCAGTTATTATCAAGTATTTTCAACATATTTTATATCATATTCTTCTATTGTGCAAGTTATTTCATTACAAGTGGTATCAGAGCATGATCTTGGCACCGTTACGACAAGGCATTTTTTTCAATTTTGGAGGTCATTTTGTGAAACCCATATCTCCTAGATTTTGCTAAATTTTTGTCTGATTTTTAAAGGGTTTTTGAAGGAAATTTTTAAAAAGCTACAAACCATATTTTAGAAGAATTGGAGCATAATTGAGCATGTTATTGTATAATTAGAGTTTTTTCCCAATTTATTTGGAAACCACATATCTCCCACATATTGAGGAATGGGTTCTTGATTTTTTGTGGGTTTTTTGAGACATATTAGAGGATGCTAGAGCACAATTTTTAGAGTAATTGAAGCGAAAATAATTGATTTATTGGGAAATTAAGGTTTTTTGAAAAAATCATTCTCAAGGCTACAAATCATCTAATTTTTGGGAGATTTTTCTATTAGAGTGCAACCTAGACCCTGGTAAGTCAAACTAAACTTTTCAAATTATTTTAAATTTATTGGTGTGATATATTGTAAAAAAAATTCTACCATCATGACAGGCCTGCAACAAGAGGCAAAAAGAATGCTACCACATCAAGGAAATCTTCAAAGAATGAGGGAGTAGAAAATGAGGATTTTAACCATAAGAATAATGTAAACAAATTCAAGGGTGATATTTCATCATTAGAGAAGAAGATTATGGAAGAAATTGGTGAATTGAAATTATTTATTCAAGGTATGTGGTGTAAGGGTGAAGATTCACCTCATAAGGTAGAAGATAAAGCTTTTGTTGGACATGAATTCCTTGGACTTGACTTGGGTTTCAAGAAGGATCCATCCTTTAATAATCGTATGCCAAGGAAATTCATACCTAAGTTGGATATGAGAAAGCTTCATGGCAAGGATTCAACCAATTGGCTATGCCAAATTGAGCAGTTCTTTGATATTCCTCATGTTCCTAATAAAAAAAAGGTGGTTATGACATCATTATACCTATTCAACAATTTCAAACCCTTTCTCTAAGAGTCAAGAATGTGGAGGAAGAGAATATGAAGGAACTATCTATAGGAGGTTTAAAGGCTCACATAAAATATGAAGTACGATTGTCCCAACCACAATCCTTATTGCAAGAAATAGTAATGGCAGACAAGTGGAGAAGTATTTTGCTAGTAGGAGGCAAGGGAATATAAATTTTATTGAAAGGATATCTCCTACACATTCACTACTACAACCTACTAGGTTGACTCCACAACAAATTGAGGAGAAGAGAGCAAAAGGGCTATGTTTCAATTGTGGCAACAAATATATTCGAGGGCATAGATGTAGTGAAAAGAAATTGTTTTATATTGAAGGACCGAGTGAGGAAGAAGAGGAGGAACCAATATTAGAGGGTGATAGGGATTTAAGTGATGAATCTCATGATTCCCAACCAATCATTTATTATCATGCAATCTCTGGTTTTAGTGCCCCACAAACTTCCAAGGTAGTTGGGTTCTTAAAGAATAAAAAAGTAATCATGTCAATTGACTCGAGTAGTACTCATAATTTCAACAACAAAAAATTGGCTACTCGTCTAAATTGTTTATATATCAAGCTCCAAAATTTTAGGTCTTGATTGCAAATGGTGGTATTGTAAGCTATTTTGGAAAGTGCCATAACATTAAATTATCCATGGGAGATTATCACCTTGATAGCCCGATGTATGCTATCTCGATGGGTGCAACATATATTGTTTTGGGAGTACAATGGCTTACTAATTTGGGAACAATTGAGATAAACTTTTAAGAATTATCCATGAGATTCCAATCAAAAGGAAAGAAAATAGAGCTAAGAAGGTTGAAGGAAAAGTCCCCACAAATAGTTATCTCTCATCAAATGCAGAAGTTGCTTAAGAAACGATTTGATGGATTTATGGCCCAATTATGTTCATTAGAAGTCTCTCAATCTATTGCTCCTACCCATCTAGATTTATAAGCAATACTTGAGCATCACTCAATGGTTTTTGGAGATATTCCTAAAGGACTTCCTCCTAATAGGAATCATGATCATGCCATACAACTAGTTCTAGGGAACCAAACCCCCAACATCAGGCCTTATGGGTACCCACATATACAAAAAAGCGGGATAGAAAAGATTATTGAAGAGATGTTAGAGGCAGGAATTATCATACATAACCAAAGTGCTTACTCCTCGCCTATGGTGATGGTGTAGAAGAAGAATGATACTTGGTGCATGTGGCTGGACTATAGAGTGCTCAAGATGTACACCATCAAAGATAAGTTTCCTATTCCATTCATTGATGATTTGCTAGATGAATTGAATGGAGCTATGTATTTTACAAAGTTAGATCTTAGATTCAGTTATCACCAAATTAAAATTAAGGAAGAAGATATTTGTAAGACAACATTTAGGACTCATGAGGGTCATTATGAGTTTTTGGTGATGTCATTTGGTCTTACTAATGCTCCATCTACATTTCAAATTTTGATGAATTTCATCTTTAAAAAGTTCTTTAGGAAGTTTGTATTAGTGTTTTTGATGATATATTGATTTATAGCAAGACATGGGAAGAACAATTTCAACATGTAGATCAAGTATCACAAGTTCTCGAAGAGCATCAACTCTATGCTAAGCCATCCAAGTGTGCATTTGGTCTTAATGAGGTGGAGTACTTGGGACACATAGTTTCACATAAAGGAGTAAAGGTGGATCCTAACAAAATTATGGCTATCATGGAATGACCTATTCCAAAAACCATCAAGAAATTGAGGGGTTTCTTGGGATTGACTAGATACTATAGAATATGTATGAATAATTATGGTCGTATAGTAGCACACCTCACAACTTTATTGAAGGACTCTTTTTATTGGAATGAATATGCTAATTCAACATTTGAAATGTTAAAGGACGCTATGTGCACAACTCTAGTGCTTGCCACTACCAATTTCATAAAGGATTTTATTGTAGACTGTGATGCTTAAGAAAATGGTATAAGCATAGTTCTCATGTAGGAGAGTTGGCCCATTGCTTTTGAGAGCCATCAATTAAAGGGTAAGAATCAACTCAAACCTATTTATGAGAAGGGAATGCTAGCTAGTCTTCATGCAGTAAAACAATGGAGGCCTTATCTAATGGGTAGACACTTCAAGGTTAAGACAAATCATGATAGCCTAAAATGTTTTTTGGAACAAATATTATCTTTTGAAGAACAACAAAAATGAGTTACTAAGATGTTGGGATATGATTTTGAGATTGTATATAAGAAATAAAAGGAAAATGTTGTGGCAGATGCACTATCAAGGAAGGATGAGAAGGATGAATCTTTATTTTGTTCCCTTTCAATATTACAAGAAGATTGGCTAGAAGAAGGCAAAGAAGAGTGGAAAAATGATGCGGCTACTAGTAATCTCATTCAACAATTACAAAATGATCCTAGTAGTTTAGATAAAAAAATTTGGAAGGGAGATACTTTGTGGTATAAAGAGCGATTGTATCTTTGCAAGAATTCCTCTCTCAAACAAAATATTCTCATAGAGCTACATGAGTCTCCATTGGGTGGTCATTCAAGATTTTTGAAGACATATCATTGGATCAAGAAAGACTTCTTTTGGGAAGGGCTAAAAGGGGATCAAAAATTTGTGGCAAAATGTTTAGTTTGTCAATGAAATAAAGGGGAGATAATTAAGACACCTGGTCTCTTGCAACTCTTAGTTATTCCTAGCCAACATTGGGAAAAGGTCTTCATGGACCTCATTACAAGGTTTCTAAGATCTAATGGTAAGAATGTCATCATGGTAGTAATGGATCACCTCACTAAATATGCACATTTTCTTGCATTATCACATCCTTTTACAACAAGTAGTGGAAAAGGCATTTTTGGAGAATATTCAAAAGCTACATGGTATACCTAAGCTTATTGTTAGTGACCACGATCCTATCTTTACTAGTAACTTTTGGATAGATTTATTCAAATATTTGGGTACTCAATTGGATCACAGTTCTTCATACCATCCACAATCTGATGGGAAAATAGAGGTTTTTAATACGTGTTTGGAAGGATATATATGTTGTTTCACTTCAGATAAGCAGTCTCAATGGGTAGATTGGCTACCACTAGCAGAATGGTCCAGTATAATACTTCCTTCCATAGTTCATCAAAAATGTCTCCATTTATGGCATTGTATGGATACCATCCTCCTTCCATCACATCATCATTGAAGGTGTCACCAAGAGTTCATGCTGTGGAGGACCACATGATTCATCAACAACAAGTACTTTTAGGACTTAAAAAGAATCTATCCATGGCACAAAATTGAATGAAGCAGTAGGTAGACCAACACCATAGTGAAAGAAGTTTTGATGTTGTCAATTAGGTTTTCTTGAGATTGCAACCTTACAAGAAAATGTCATTGAAGCAACAATTAAAGAATAACAAGTTGTCTCCAAAATATTATGGCCCATATCAAATCATGCAGAAGATAGGTAGTGTTTCCTACAAGCTTGAATTGCCATCAACAACAAAGATACATCTAGTTTTTCATTTTTCTTGTTTGAAGAAGGTAATTGGGACTAATATCCCTACTCAGACAATATTACCAGAGCTTGATGAAGAAGGAAGAATCATATTGGAACCAAAATGTATTCTTAAAAAATGCACAAGGAAGCTAAGGACCAAATCAATCACTCAGTATCTCATCCAATGGAAGAATTTACCAATTGAATATGCCATATGGGAGGACAAGGAGTTCATTCAAAAGCATCCAAAATTGCATAGCATTGAGGAAAATGCTTATTTGAAGAGGGGGGAATGCTACACCCTTATCATTAGAGTACATCGGGATATGAATAGTCGGCTTGTGGCTATCTTAACTCCTAATTAAGTCATATTATCAATATTATATTATTATTTAGTTGGTGAGGTTGACATAGGGATTATATAGGGTTATCTAAGTCGGACTGGGTGATATCCTAAGCATAAATAGGTATATATAGGAGGTTGTGAGTCTTATTTTATCATCATATTGTGAATTGTGTTCTTATTGGAGATATTTGGAGGTTTTCCCCCTCGAAGTGGATTGTTACTCTCAGTTATTATCAAGTATTTACAACATATTTCATATCATATTCTTCTATTGTGCAAGTTATTTCATTGCAATCCCCTTCCTCCCACCAACAATTTTTGGATGATTCTATCTTATTCAGATATTCCTCTATTCAGGAAGCTAAATAGTAGAAAAAATTATTAAGCAGGTATGCTCAGTTATGTAGTCAACATATTATCTATGATAAAAATGTCTTCTAATTTTTCAATATTGAAGCAAATCTCCAAAATAAAATATCATAATTTTGGGCTGTCAAAAGGTTGATCTTCTTGCTACTTAGCTTGGTTTACCTTTTGCTACTAAGAATTTTCCCAATAACTACTGGAATGCTATTGTGGAAAGGATCCAATAAAAACATGTTGGGTGGAAAGGAAAACTCCTTAGTCTAGTAGGTGAATATCAACTTCTTAATGTAGCTCTTCAAAATATTCATGTATATTTTTTATTCTTATTCAAGATTCCTACTTTTATGGTGGAGTGTATAGAGAAAATACAAAAAAAATCTTATGGACAAGTACAAAGATTTTTATTTTTTTAGTTAATTGCGATATAGTCTATAAATCCAAAAAGTTTGGAGGTTTAGGCATGAGAAGGTTGCATAGTTAAATAAAGCTATATTATCTAAAATTAGTTGGAAACTTCTTTTGAATGAAAAAGAGCAGGCTAATATTCTTAAAGCTAAATACCCAACAAATGTAGATAATAACAACTTTTTTCTCTCCTCTTCTATCTCTAAAGGTTTAGTAATATAGAATAATGTTTTGAAAACAAGGTGCTTTCTTAGACAAGAGATTAGATGGTGTGTGGGGAATGGAAAAAGTATCAATTTCTAAGAGGATACATGGTGTGATGATTCTACCTGTCCAATGTCCCTTCATTTTCTATCTTCAAGGATCCTTTGATTAGACTGTATGGATCTAAGTTGTTTGGTTGTATTGGTTAGAAGGGCTACAGGCCAAAATGAAAGGATTTCCCCACTCATATTTTTTAGAATATTGGGAATGGTGTGGTAAAAATAAAATTCATAAAGAATTTAGGAGATTACACTTTTTTTAGTCTCTCTAGAGTAGACGAAATAATTTGGTCTCCCAACTCCTCTGGTTGTTTCTTGATTTATTCAACTTATAGAAAGATTGTAAATGATTCTCCTATGTCATCTTTCAATTGGAAGTTGATTTGGAACCATAGGATGATTCCAAAAATAAATTGCTTTGGTGGATTGTTGGCCATAATAAAATTCTAACAATTGATAAGCTTGTGAAGAGAGGATTTAATTTTGTTAATCAATGTATCCTCTATTATGTGGAAGAAAAATCTATTGAATATTTTTTCTTACATTGTAGCTTTAATCAAGAAGTGTGGGAAGAGTTATTTACTTCTCTTGAGGTTTCTTGGATTGCCTCAACAACTATAAAATATTTTATCCCGAGTTGAATAAAAAATTATCATTTTTATAATCATGTCACAACAAAATTATGGAACCAAATTCCCCCTTTCCTTACCTAGGGTATTTCAAAGGAGCAAAAAAATAGAATATTCAAAGAGGAAGTGAGAAACAACAAAGAGGTTTTTCAATCTATAAAAAATGACATCAAAGCTAATATTAATGTGATTCAACTAAGAGAATCTCTCATGCTTCCTCACCCCTTGAATTTAAAATCAATATTTTGGGGGATTACTTAACCCATGAATAATGTGAAGCATAATAAGATAACCCTAAGAAAACACATCAAATGGATGAATCTAGACATAGGATGGATAAAGTTGAATTTTGATGGTTGTAGTAGGGGAACCTTGGAAGTGTTGCGACTAGGGGGGTTTTAAGAGATGAGAAGGGTTTGTAATTGAATGATTTTCTAAGAATGTGGGAATACAAAAAATGAACTAAAGGAAATTGCTACTTGGTGAGGTATAAAGGAGCATGTCTTAAAGGTTTCTAGAAAATTGAAATAGAAGGAGGCTTTGAGCTAAACATTAATTTTCTTAAGAAATTCTTAATCCCTCCTTGGAAAATTAGGTAGATCATTGTAATGTCCCCTTTTTAGCTCGTTTCAGTTTATCAATGGATTAGCCTATCACCTTACCCTTGTAGACTAATGATGTTGTTTAGAGGGTCCAGTGTTGGAGTTATCTCACTCTTGAGTGGCAGTTTGCATTGTTTTCCTCTCCTAACTCTTGGTATATTCTGAGGCGAAGTTATTCAGAGGTTATTGGCTCTATTTTTATACACTTACTATTTATAGTAAGTGGGTTGAGTATTAGAGGCCAACCTTACTATTTTTAGTAAGACACCTAGATGCACAGTGGATGCAGTGGGTTACCTCCTAGAGTAGATAAAATTGAATTATATGCATTATTGTGGAAGTTATGGAATTTTTATTATTATTAAAGTTGTACTTTAATAATAATAATAATTAATTAATTAGCTTGTTAAGGGGCCTAGCAGGGTTAAACCAACTATTAATGAATCTGAAGTGATAAAATGGGAAAAACCAAAAGAAGGATGGTGGAAAATTAACTTCGATGGAGCCTCAAAAGGGAACCCAGGACCTTCAGGAGTAGGGTTCATCATTAGAGATTGGAGGGGTGAGGTGGTAGCTTTTGGTGCAAAGAAATTGGAAGATGGGACTAACAATATAGCCAGGGCATTAGCATCTTTAATGACGGTTCGATTGGGAAAAAGCTTGGGAGCCTAAAAAATTCATCTCGAAGGGGATTCTTTAATAATTTTCCAAGCTGTGATGAAGGGATCGATAAATGTGTGGCTCCTCCAAAATTTATTAAGGAAATTAGAAATGAATTAATTACATGTGAAAATTTTTCAATAAGCCACATTAAAAGGTTAGGAAATATTGAAGCAGATGTTTTATCAAAATGGGCCTTAAAATTTAGTGAAGTTGGAAAACTAAAATTGGAGGACTTGAGGAATGTTAATTTGGAAGATTGAGCGTAGGTTTGAAGGTACAACGCATTAAATAAGAAGCCAGGAGATTTGTCATAGTTGTGACAAGATGGCTGAAGCGCTTGAAAGGGTGGCGATGGGCTTGAAGGATGACAAGCTTTTATTTTGGAGTGGAAAAACCAAGAAGCCATCATTTTATTTCCTCAGTCTCGCTGTTAGAAGCATGTTAGGTGTGGTGAAGGATTTTAGTGAAGTTATTTCATGGTGAAGGTAGTGGTGAGTAGAGCAAAAATGGAGGCCAATTTTACATTTCTATCTAGGCGGAAGCTCAGACCATTTTATGGGAATACGTCAGCGAAGCGGCTAACAGGTTTGTTCCTTATTGAGGATGAAAGGCTAGTAAAATGTGTTTGAATGATTCTCGAAAGAGAATTTGGAATCCTATGGAACCATTACAAAACAAACATGGATGTGTACTCCATGATGGTGGCTTGGGTTCTTGATCTTGGAGAGTCAGTTGAAATGTTAGGGAAGTGGTGAAATGGTTGGTGCACTCAAATTTCTTGGTGGGAATGGACTCCATTCTTGAATGGGATATTCTGGGTGTGGGGCTAGACATGAATGAACCTTTCAAGATTGAGGACTTTGAAGACGCAAAGGGTTGTCTTCCTTTTATTCATTGGTCAGAGGGGAGGTTTAAAGCTCAATGCAGGGAAGAAGCGAGGTTGGGTTGGAAGGATCTCAAACTGTTCGTTGAGCTGGTGAAGGTCGAAGAATTCATTGCAAAAGCAAAGGAAAAAGTTGTGGGGATGGAGAAAGTGAAGGAAAAATCGAGGAGGCGTTCGAAGAAGGTGAAGAAGCAAGGACGATGAAGTGTCGGGTAGCGTGCAGTGGAAGAAAATTTTAAATTTTTGTTCATAGTCTTAGATATGTCTAAAGGTAGATAGAAGTTAGATAGGCTGTAGGAGACAAGAAGTGGGTGTTTTTGTATAGGGTATATATGTTGTTTAAGTTTAAACTGTTTAAAGTTTTTGGTGGTGTTTTAAATTTAGCCTAGATTGTGTAAACACTGGTAGTGCAGGGATGGTAGTTTTTGCAGTTATGCATGTTAATGTGCCTCAAGGAAAAATTCTATGCTGGTGACATTTTTTGGTCTGAAAATGAACTCTGAAGTTATGTAAATTTCCTTTTAGCAATAAAAATACTCCTATTACCAACAATTTTTTTTTTAATTAATTAATTAAAAAGTACACATCATTTAAATATTTAATTGACTTTATTATGAGGGGGTTATTTAATGAACTATGAAATCAATTATTTAAAGTGCATTTAATTTAAATATTGGGAGCCCACTTTAAGAGATGATATAAAGTTATATCAAAAAACAAGTGTTAATGATATATTAAATAAAGTATACTTTATTATAAGTGATAAAGTGTTATTTAAAAGGGAGATATAAGTGTTTAATAAAGTATATTTTATATTGTGCACCAAATGGAGGAAAAAGTAAATAAAATTAAAGTGAAATTAAATGAGATGAAGCCAAATGCAAATTAAATATTATATAAAGGATTTTGAAAAGGGATTTCATTCATTCTTGAAATCATTCAACACTTGTCTTTTCTGTCTTTTCTGAAGAAGCTTTGGCTTTGAGGAAGAAACCTAGGGTTTCACTGTAAATTCAATCTTAGAGAACACACCCTCTCTTTGATTGTGCAAATATTGGTGGCTTTATTTGGAGGTCACATTTGTGCTCAACTGAAAATAGTTTTGTTTGATTTTCAGAGATTGCTCGTACAAATTAGAAGTTATTGAAGATAATTATTATTGCTCACCTTTATTGCAAATTAGAAGCTTTCATTCTGTTGCTACAGTATCGCTATAGTGATGCTATAGTAATATTTTGATATTTAAGGGTTTGAAGATTATGTTTCTATTGTTCCTAAATATTGTCAGCTGAAGATATCGTGGCGTCATCTATTTTGGGTTATTGTTGTGTAAGGTCATTGCAAATTTCATTCACAGTTTGGTGTGAGGATTCTTTTACCTGTAAGTGCAGAAAAAGAGTATTTAGAAGGGTTGTGGTTTATCTTGTTGGTGTCGGGTAAGTTGGAAAGGGTGTAGACTTGTCTATATAGCCGCCACCATTCCTTGGTACTGATTGTTGATAACTGGGCACCTATTTGGAGAGATGGGAAAGTATACTAGGTGTTGGTTGCTGCTGTAATCATCGATCCACTGCTACAACCATTGTGGTCTTTTACTTTCAATTTAGAATCAACTTGGAAAGCTAAC
>VDFB02373919.1:0-20802 GCA_007258455.2 Sequoia sempervirens | reverse complement strand
GAAATTATTAGAAAATGAAGGTGCGGCTGAGAGTGAAGGTAAAGATGAACAAGTGGATGTAGCGTTACCAGTGAAGGAGGTAATGCATAATGTTGAGATGGATAAGGTAGTGAATGCATATGAAATGGTTCAAAATGATTGGTATGCAAGGAAGGATTTGCATGACGTTGTCGAGTTAAGTGTAGATGCAAATTGGTGGAGGTGGACGGACTGTGGTGGGCTAAATCCCACAAGATCAGAGGTGAATGAGAGATGCATTCGGAGGAGGTGGTTGGGTTTTGGTGGAGTTGATTCTACATTTAGAAGGTTGAGTGCAGCGAAAAGTTTTCAGAGGAGGAGGTTGCTTGTTCCAGCTAAGTGTTGGAAGAGGAGAAAGAAGAAGCCAATGAGGGTACCGGTTTCAACAATGGGGTTGGCTGAGGATGGCTTGTAGTCCGAAAGGGTGGTATTACCACTCAACCCCATTTTGTGAATCCAGATTCACAAAATTCTTCCTACCCCGGGTGTCTAATGTAGGAGCATCCAGGGTTTGAGAGCGATCTTGCATCGATTTGTGTTATTCCACTCAATAGGGGCTGAGTTCGGGCTTGCAAAGCAATCAGCGTGAGGGAGGAACTAATTTCGTCATTTAGTGTTGGTCAACATACTCATTAGTGAGACAAAGAGAGTTCGTTGGGACCTTGTTTCAAGTCCCATCGACATACTGATGGTGGAAGCGGTAGTAGTTAACAGGTGCGAGGAAGTCACGTCAGTGGGAGATTAACATTTCGGTAGGACCCTATTCTATGTCACAGCAATGACCCAATGATGATGGAATGTAACGGGTTCATCGGCGTGAGTGTGTAGTATTGGCGGGACATCAATCTTTGTCCCAGTGACGGGGTGATATCGGCGTGACTAGAGTGTTTCAGTGTGACATTGGAGGAGGTCCCTTTGATAGGCCGATAAATGATGATCAGCGAGACATGGTTGATCGGTAGGAGATGTATTGAGGTCCCAGCAATACAGTGACAACAAGGAAGATGACCATGGTGGGAGCGACAGGAAGGTGACAGAGATGGAATTCAATGATGTATATGGACAGTTGGCAAATGGTGATAAGATGATCGATAATTCGCATCCTTGTTGCGAATTACAAATGGTGACAAGGATATCATTGATGGGAGTCAAGTCAGAGTCTCCTCGACAAACCGATATGTCTTTGAGTTTGGCAGTATGCATATCTTTCGGCAGGACTTCATATCTGTGGGAGGCGATTAGTGGTCTCACCAACAGGGTGATGGTGGACTCGGTAGCGTGAGTGATACAATTCGTGCGATGGTCAACGATGGTGGATGGCGACACTTGGCAGAACGAGATCAAATGAATTCCACATCGTTGTTGTGGAATCCATCTCCATTGGTTGACTTGATGAAGCTATTGATAATGATATAACGGCTTGGTGGTTTTGGAAGCTTATTGGCGATAATGACTACTACGACACGGGGAGTAAGGAAAGACAAGGCTGACATGGAGAATTAGAACGATATATATAAGCTTGAAGGAATACAAGCGCAGGGTAGAGTGAAGAGAGCTGGGAGTGTTGGAGTTACAGAAGGTGTGAATAACATGCAGTGAAGAACGAAAGGCGAACTCAGATCTGCAAATAAGCATATGCATGTAACAAGTAGCCCATAGGATGGCATGTAATCTGTAGCATCATTCCAAGAATAAAAGAAAAATATTTGTTCTCTTCTTGCATCTGGTCGCTCTTTCTTTGTGTGTGTGGTGAGATTCTATTGGTAAAGGGAGGACCCCTTCATTAGTATTCAACCTAAGGTACTATAGAACCTAGTTATCCTCTACATGTTGAAATTATTATTATTATTTATATTGGATAAATTGTACAAATATGGCTCATACGAGCAGCTGACTACAAATAGGACCAAAATCAGCTCTTAATGAGCACCAATCAAAGTACAGAAGATATGATCAAATCCAGATCAAAGTCCAAAAAAAGCACCTAAGTGTAGCAAAATAACAAAGCATATATCAGTAGGCATATATTAAAAGCCAAACTTAGGACACATGTGATTAATCATGTATCAACAGCCATCATTCATATCATAGAAGCAGACATTTTCAAATTGGGAATAAATTGCCAAAAACACAATTAATCACAAATGGCGATATTCCTGATTCTTTTGCCAGCCGAAAAATGTGGTTGTTTGGTAAATCGTTGACTGCTGAGTTTTTACCTATATTCAATGTTTTTTTTCTGATTTCTTGTGCTAAATCATGATTTTTTACAAAATAAATTTGTCAGATTTCACCTACCCATGTTGGTAGGGGTTTATGCCTGCACATTTTCATGTTTTCTTCATTTTTCTTTGGTGGTTTGCTTTGACGACTTCGTGGCATGATTTTCTTTCCTTAGATGGGTTTTTGCGAGTTCTCTAGTCTAGGGGTTGCTGCAATTTTGTTTCTAGATTGTTGCCTATAAAATATTTAAGTGCAACTGATTTCCAATCAAATCTAGTTTAGATATAAATATCTTGGTGTAATCAACCCATGAAAGCTCAAAAGCTCTAGTGCCATTGAGTTGACAAATTCCTGTAAGAAGCTTGTAATTGTATATTCAAGGAGCATTTTTATGTTCAAGAACCCACCATATAGACATGAAGGCCAAAGATTGTTCTTTATTATCTGCAATCAGCTCACAACCTTTAATAAATTCTCTTGCAGACACCCAGGGCTTCCATAGATAACAGAAAATAGGGGAGCCAAATGGTTTAAACTTTAAACTTGAAGTTACCAAATAGAACATCCCACAAATGTAGACCAGACCATTGAGGGCAATTTTTTGAGAGCTATTGACCAAATTGTGTATAAATAGTTGTTTTCAAAGTTCATCTTTTGTGATGGCCTTGATTTTCAACTTAACAACAAAAGTGACACCTTGAATAATTTGTTTTGTTTAGCCCCATCTATCCAATTTCTTTAGGTTTAGTACACCGCTTCCAAGCAACTGCATGCCTTTTCTGATTACCCTTTCCATCCATCCACAAAAATTTTCTAATGAATATATTCATTTGATTCAAGTGAGAAGAGCATACCAGCCAATACAAAGAAAAATAAATAGAATAGGAGGATAACACCTTTTGACAAACTTGGAATTTTCTTGCTAGTGGTGAAAGCAAATGTCTTGGCCACTTAGAATGATATGCATGCTACTACACAAGTGCATGCGCCAATAAATAGTAGTTCTATAGTGCACAACTCCTTGCATCATATGCCATGTGTGCAACACTAGGAACTATGATGCAGAACTCAAAAATCACTCTTGAGCTCATACATAGCCCCTTTACATTGTGCACCCATCATGCAACATCAAAGATTATGTCGTACAACACACTTGCATTCCCACACACTTATGACACACAATATAGAGCTTAGCACAAAACATTGTGCAACATTACAAAGCACCACACAACAATCCCATGCATCTTTTGAAACTGTTCTATGACATGCCACTTGTCAACACATGTGACCAAAATCTTAATCGTTGGAAGGTAAAGAGACACATGGAAGGCCAACTAGTTCAACTCCCATAATGGCCTTCATCTTCACAATCATGTAAATTATGAATGTACATCTGTAATATAAACATATAGGCATTAGACTAGTGAGACATTACATAGGATAGGTAGGAGTAAATACACAACTATACATCTCCTTGAGAGTATTGTATTGTACAAAATGTGTAGATTACTACAAAAGTTTGTTCCAATTCTCATATTCTTATTTGTCTAACCCAACTATACATCTCCTTGAGAGTATTGTATTGTACAAAATGTGTAGATGACTACAAAAGTTTGTTCCAATTCTCATATTCTTATTTGTCTAACCCTTTGTTTCCATATTTCTTTTGCATGCTTACAACACATATAGATCCTCATCTAAATTGTTGTCTTTCAAACCACCTGGGGTCTAGATCATTGATATCAATGTGGTCAATCTTGCATGTTCTACCAAATGAGATCAAAGTGTTTGAGCCTTGACGTCAAACCACAAGATCCATTAGATTATCTTTCAAGTTGATTCAAACATGTTTAGATGGTGGAGAAGTAGGATTTAGTCCACTTGATGAGCAAAGATGAAATCACAAAGGCTCTTTGAGAACAACAAACCTTTTTGTTCTGCCAATTTGTAGAAGTCCTCAAATGGGTGGTTCCATCAATGCAATCATTAGATAAAGCGTTCAGTGATTGAGTCTTTTCTAGATTCCAAGAGAATTTAGATGGCCTTATGTTTGAGGGTAAAATAGAGATGTTGTAGACAACTGGTTAGATTGGATTGAGTCATATTTCTCTATGAATGACTTTTTTGATGAGGAAAAGATCAAGGTTGCGCTTCTAAAAGTCTCTTTGCTTGTCAAGAAGTTGCGGTAAGCCTATACACTTTGGGAGGAAGATATATAGGAGGAAAATTTGAGCCTACTTGGGAAAATTTCTTGGAAGCCTTGAAGGATGAACACTAACTTGAATATGTCTATGGTGATTGCTACTTTTAGTGGCAACAATTGTGCCAAGGATATGACGAGTCCATTTGTGCCTATGTGGATGCTTTCCATGACCTTTATGCAAAGTTGGGCATATTCAATTAAGAATAGCATAGAATCCTCCAATATTGTAGTGGCCTACACTCATTCATTCAGTCCAAGCTGAAGCTAGTCAAGGTCAAGATGATGGACAAAGCCTATCACAATGTAACTATCATTTAGAAGTTTAGACTAAAAGGACAAACGGGACAAATCCCTCACACCAAAAATTCCTTTTTTAGACAAGACCGAAATTTCTAAGATAGGTAAATGGTGGCAACAATCACATGTCGAATAGCCACTCAATGTAGAGTGCCATATGTAGAAGAATTTGTTTGTGTGTGGAAAAGTAGAAGGTTCCCATGAGCCAAAGGTGGAAAGCACAAATCTCCAAATTGTCTAATTTTGTGCAACAATCACATTAATTGCACTAGATGCAAAAGTAGAGTGCCTATTCCATTTGTAGATGTGGATGTAAGGGTAATCATTGGTTATTGTATTTGATGAAAGTAGCATGAAGAACCTCATTTCTAAAACTATTGTTGTGCACTTCAATTTGCCATCCATGGCTCATCTACAGCCTTATAGTTTGGGGTGGATCAATTCTTGCAACACCAACGATATACATGCCACACATCCATGCCACTTCTCATATTCTATTCATGCTTTATGTGAGGAGCTAGTTGTGATGTTAGGCCAATTGATTCCAATGACATAATCTTTGGGCACCCCTACTTGCATCATCACTAGGGTGTTGATACCACTAATCCTTGGAGCATCACCATGTTAGTAAATAGTACAAGATATTGGATTCGTGAAGTGATTTCATGAGTCAAACATACAATGCAATCTTTGAACTACTTTGCACAAGTTTCCTCAAACACAATTGTGATGGTTGTCTTTCCAAAAGGGGTGAATGCTTTGTGCACTACCCACACAAGTGTTCGTGCCACCAGACACTAGTTCCATAATGTACAATTGATTCCAATGACATAATCTTTGGGCACCCCTACTTGCATCATCACTAGGGTGTTAACACAACTAATCCTTGGAGCATCACCATATCAGTAAATAGTACAAGATATTGGATTCGTGAAGTGATTTCATGAGTCAAACATACAATGCAATCTTTGAACTAGTTTGCACAAGTTTTCTCAAACACAATTGTGATGGTTGTCTTTCCAAAAGGGGTGAATGCTTTGTGCACTACCACATAAGTGTTCATGCCACCAGACACTAGTTCCATAATGTACAATTTTGTGCATAGCTTCTTGCATCATGTGCCATGTGTGCAATGCTAGGAACCATGTTGCCCAATTGAGAAGCCACTCCTTAGCCTGTGTGCAACCTTTTACATGATACGCCCACTTCATGGCATTAAGGATCATGTTGCATAATGTAACTGACAACACTATTTGCACTTTGTGCCACATTTGTATTCCCAACCTAAGCGTCGTTCGGTTCGTGGACGTGGTTCGGTAATGGTGAACCGGCAGACGTGGGTACGCACAAAATTTTTTAGGGGTTTGGGTACGTATGGGGACGTGTGTATATATATATATATATATTAATAATTTAATATATTATAAATATATATATATATGTATTATATATACAAAAAAATAAGAGAAACATAGAGAATTGTAAAACTAAATCATTTCATAGTATGATACTTGATCATTGACCAATGCCAAATGCCAAAGATAAATATTAAATGCCAATTGATAGTAGAAAAATATTCAAATAAAATTACTGAATTACAAAATGTAGTTCATGAAACATTGAAAATTTGAAACATGATTCAATGTTCATTGTTCATATGCTCATCAATCATCAAAAGGATTGTCAGAATCATCATGACTTGGATTTTGAGTGGTTTCAACTTCAAAATCATCATCATTTGAACCCAAAGCGGATCCAACACCATGTGATATGTCATCAATATCACCCACATCATCCATAGTGGCTCTAGCAAGATCCTGAATGGTTGCATCCAAGTCAGTAGACTCGGGTGCTACATCCCAAAGCCTCGCTGCCCCCTGCCTGTATTGAGGATCCTTACGTGACAGAAGACGCAAATTGGAATGAATATACACTAAGTCTTCAGCTCTTTTGCAGCCAACTGCCACGCCTTCAACGAGTGAGCACAAAGGAGGCGTACCCAATCGCTCAGCCAAGAGCTTGCAACCCCGAGAGAAAACCAACAAATTAAAATAAAAATAAAAAATGCAAGATAAATTCAAGAATCTAAGTGTTAAATTCTACAATACAAGTGGAAAAAAAAAAAAAAAAAACTTGTGAGAGGATCTTGATTGCAAGAGGTTGGAGGTACATATAATCTTTACCATGGAGGTACCACCATGTAAGACCATCCATTTTGTATTGGTCTCTAGCAACAGAAGCGGTATGATTTTTTGATTTTCCTGTGACAAACATTCCAAATTCTCTCATGACACTTGCATGCACTTCTGGATCACTGAACATTCTACTAAATGCCGCCTTATACCCATTAGCAACTTCAGCATCTCTATATGGCGGTATTCTCCCTGGGATAGAAAGCACTTCAGTGGTATAGTACCTCGGAGATAGGGCATATGCAAGGAGGTGCAATGGAGTTGTCATCTTGTTCCAACGATGAAGAACAATTGCTTCCACCCTTTTGTACAAGGTGTCTTCAGGATCATTCTCTATTTTTTGTATTTCTATTTTTATTTTTTCCAACATTGTGTCCATGCTATCATAGACATCCCCCAAGCATGGTTCATCTGTATCAGCAAACCGAAGCATAGACATGATAGGTTCGGTGAATTCCAATACATAATTCACACGATCCCACCAATCGTCATTCAAGATCAATGCCTTGACTTTTGGGCCCTCTCTGAATTTGATTGCTTCCATATACTCCATTGGTTGCTAATAACCATTTGACTCAATGCATCTTTCACCTTCACAAGTCGTCTCAGAACAATTGTGTGAGATGCAAACCGGGTCTCGGCAACCTAAAGAACATGTTAATAGTAAGTTAATAACACATTTAAAATATGTAAATAATGCAAAAAATTATTTTATTCAATTATGTAAAACAAGACATAAATGATAAATGAAACTAAATATATTAAATTTTAAAATTTACCTTCAACAATTCCAATGTTGAAAAGTTCTGAAAATTGCTTGTGACATATGGTGGTTTGTCACAAACATCTGGATCTCCTCAGACTCCTGGTATATTTCTTTCACCCACTCTATTTGGGTGCCAATTGCTTGCATCACCAAATTGAGGGAGTGTATAGTGCATGGTGTCCAAAAGATGTGCTCATATCTGGCCTCTACCAAAGCACCTGCAGCCCTGCAAACTTTTGCATTGTCCGTAACTACTTGGACAACATTTTCACTACCCACCATCTCTATGGAGTCAATGAGAATCCTGGAAATGAACATTGCATCTTTCACTTGCCCTTCACAGTCAACCGCCCTCAAAAACATTGCCCCCTTGGGGGACACTGCAATAACATTAATCAATGGACGGTTTTGCAATCTTTCCATCCATCGGAAACAATAGACATTAATCGCTTTCAACCCAAGAATCTCTTAATCGTTTTAGTTATTCTTTGCAATAAGGTGGTACCTTTTCATACCTGTGACTTGTGAAATCGAGGTGCACCTTTATCGAATAAAATTCTCTATGTCCTCAATATGGTAGATCCTCACCAGTTGAATTTCCTGAAGGTCATTGGCATAGAGGCAAATCTTTTGCACTTTTTCTCAGCAATATCTCTTGCCTCCATTTTAAAGGCTTACTCAGGGACCCTCTTGGCTTCGCTCCTTCATCTCTCTTCTTCAAAGTAGAGGGTGCGCGTAATGTTGGAAGGGCCGTTCAGAGGGCCTGCCAACCATTCCGGGAGGAAGCGGCAAAATGTTTGTTTTTCTTCCGAACTATGTATAACTAGTTTGTTTTCCTCTTGCAATTGAATTGTCGGCATCTTCTTGTTCTTTTATAAATCCTGCTATTTGTACAGTAGATACCCCCTTCTTATCTGGACCCACACACATGTTAATCCCTTTACCACCAGGGCCCATAAAATGAAGTTTTACTCGGTAGTAGGAGCTATTATATTGTGCATTGCAAAAATTACACTTCCAAACAAACCCCCCACCTCCAGGAATTTGTGAAATTCGTGTGGTATGTCTCCATAAAGGAGATCTTTTATCAATTTTAAACTTTTGGCTTCCATCCCCACCCACTGAACTTTGACTACTGGCCATTGTTGCAATCTCTAAAAAAAATGAAAAAAATATATATATATTTGAAAAACTTATTCACAAACTTGAAAAAATTCATCAAAAACTAAGAAACTTAAAAAAATTCATCAAAAGATTGAAGAATAGGGTTTAAATGCATACCTTGAACACTTAAATCTCCTTTGTAGAAGCTATTTGCCACTCCACAATCGATCTCCTTCAAATGCAATCACCTCCCTTCAAAATGCTAAGATGGACACAAATTATGGAGAGAGCAAAATGAGAGGTAAAAATGAAATGCTTTAGTGTTAAAAGGCCTCATATTGGGTCGTTTAGGGTTTTGTAGCAAAATAGAAATTAAAAAATTGTTTTTTTTTCACTTTTGGGCCCACTTTTGAAGGGGCGTGCGTCAATGGTTCGCAGGGCCCCTCGTATCGGGTTGGTAATTCCCAACCAAGGTATCTACCATACAGTGATTGTAGCGGCCTCAGATTTACGCCGGGCGTAGCATTGCCAAGACCGGTGGGGCGGCTATTATATCAGCTGGTCAGACGCGACTGTAATTCAGCAAATACAGACTCTACGCCAGCGCAATCTGCATCGTGGGCGTTCGTGACCGAACCGGTTCGAAACTGTGGCGTAATCCCACAGATTCCCACATAGTGTAAATGATGTAATACAAAAAGCCTTTGGTACTGAAACATCATGTAATATCACAAAGAATTGCGCAATAACCTTGTGCATCTTTCGGAGCCATTTCATGACATGCTATTTGTTAGTATAATGTGTGACCAAGATCTTAACCTTCAAAAGGTGAAGAGTTCACACATGGAAGGCCAAATGGTTCAACTTACATTATGGCATCTATCTTCTTGTTCATGTAAAGTATAAATGTACATTTCTAACACAAACATATTGACATTAGACTAATGAGACATATTGAATTGAGAATAAAAGAAACAATCACTCCAATTATGTTAATAGCTCACCATTAGGCTTGCTTTGATAGGGCCTAAGCAAGCCCAATCCCATTGTGTCATCATCCAATCTCGATCTGTTAGCCCCAAGTCTTGTTAATAATGGATTGGACAAGCAATTTTCAAACATGACACGAGGATACCTATTATGCCTATCCATATGAGGGTTCACAACTGCATAGGTAGGACTTGATCCTTAGGGAGACCTAGAGATGTCCAATTTCGTAGGCCAAAGTTCACCATGGTATATAAAAGATATAGCACAAAACTGAATACTGTCTGAACCTCTTTGTACTAGACTTCTTGAACTCAACTAGTTTAGTGTGAATTTGGTAAGCTAGGTATTCTCTATAGTCAAACACTGCATTCTAATGTGGATTTTGTTTATTCACAACAAGTACCATTAATGCAAGGTGTACTTGATTTCTAACATCTTGTCTAGTTACTCGACAATATACCTAGCGAGTCTCTTGAAAATATGGAATGAACTTTCTCAATTCCATTGGCTCATTCTTCTTAGTAGGGATTTTTGCTTTAACCTTTGGATCATCTCTAACCTTGTAATGAGGCAATTTCAGTCTTCTATTTGTACTCTTATCCTTATTCTATGGAAATGGTAACCTCTTGAAATCTAGTGATGTTCTAGCTTTAGGGGTTAATTGAAAAACTCTTGGGATTGTTGCCCAATTGAGAGTAAAAATTACTTGCCTAGCTGTATCCTTCAGAGTATGAGTATTTTCGTCATAACACTTACATGCCCATTCAACAATTTCTGGTGTTGGAAAGTGGTTAGGTACCACCACTTTGGCTAGGTCAAAATTCCATGCATATATACTAGATTTTTTTGACCCCTTTGTTGTAGAAATTCTCAAACAATTTTCCTCCTGATACCTGAATTATTGAATCTATGGTATCACTTTTGGAGTCCTTTAACTCTTCTGCAGAATCTCCCTTTCCAATAGTTCTTTTGTATTTCTTGCTAGAATTGGGGATCACTTTGGAAATATCTTGGGTTGTAGTTCTTTTGGGAGCCATTTTAGAATTCTTAGAATGGATAAGTTTACTAGGCTAATGGTTCAGAGAATGGTATATATTTAATAGCTCAGTCTAGGGTGCACTAGGGTTTTCAATTTCCCTTTTAGAATTTTCAGTAAATAAAAAAAGTACATTATTCCTAACACTAGCTAGTTTAAAACTTGCAAATATGTTCCCTAATTTTCCTTTCACAACCTATTCTTCAAATTTATATGATGACAACAAATTTACCCCTTAATTCAAGAATTTATACGAGTCCCATGCCTGTAGTTGGTACTGCTTATGTTCCTTGCTGTTCTCTGTTCGACTCCTTGGCTACACTTCTTGATTATAATTCTATGGGCAAAGATGACTCTCCTATGTGCTTTATAAACACCCTTATTAAAATTAAGAAAAAGTAAATGCCAAAATAGGCATACATCCGTAACCGAGCATGATGGAATTAGTGTGCAACCAGGCACAAGATCACCCCTCACCTCTAGCTGGATTTCCATTACCCATGCAATTTTCCTTATGGCTATGGAAAAAATTAAGTACCTTGTGCTAAGGATGAATAAACCATGCAATCATCATGCATAAAAATTACACATAAAAGAATACACAAAAGCTAATAAATAACTGCCGTACCCCTGCATTCTGTAACAACAAATTACCTAGCAAGCAACTAGTACCTTTCTATTGTTTCACTTACCAATAATTATTATTGCACGAAATGCATAAATCATAAAGTCTAAACAAAATACTTCTGCAGTTGCATCCTTAAGAATGAAAACTGTAATCATGATAAGGTACATATACCACTAGTTTTCTGAATGATCATTCTATCATAGCATCTACCACATTCACAGTATCAGGGCATGATATCAGAAAGTGTGAAAACTAAGATAAGAATCATATACCTATAAATCAATAATGGAAAAAAATCAGATTCCAAATATGAAATAAGGCGAGTAAGACGAACCTCCTTTGTCCTTCTCCTTAACTTTTGAAAGCAGGTTGATAACATAAGCAACCAAATTACCTATAGCAGCCATGTCCTTTCAAACAAATCAAGTTATCTTATTGAAGATGAAACACAAGTCCAAGTGAGTCATTTACTCATCTAAATAGATCACAACACAAAATAACATCATATCATCATGCATTATCAAACCTATACCATTGCTGCACTATCTTGAAGTGGAAAGGAGACAGAGAGAGAGAGCATCATCAGGACGATTTCTGCCCTGCCACAAAGCCATAAATTTCCCCGTGCTTCCCTACGAAGGGAGTCTGACCCATCACGAAGAGTCTAGCAATCCGTGGCCAACAAGTGTGAAATCTGCTGCTATGGATTAACATCATATGCATCCTATTAATGCCCCAAGCAAAAATATCTAGACATATGTTCTTTACTTTTGGAGTGACTCATTCTAACCCAACAATTCTCTCTCCAATATTTCGAGATAATCACTTGGCCAAAACATTATTATTTAGTATTTGATTCCTTAGGTCTAACCGGGTAGACACTCAACACCTTTACACCTGTTGTTTAAGTGTATAGATATAGGTATCATTTAGCCAAGACACTAAGGACATAAGCCCTTAGCTGCATTTTCATACTTAGTTTTTGTATACAATCAATTATGCCATTAGTTTACTGTTCTTTTAATTTAACAATGACATTTCTACAACAACAAATTAAGGTTATACTGCGGTGTTGTTCCCATCTTTGCATATTGCTGGAAATTAATAACTTCCGCATTGAATATACCATATTTGATATAACACGAGTTACATAGTTACCCAAACCTTGAGCAAGATTGCTGATCATACTAGTTTGTGGAATAAAAAAACTGACATGATTAATATCACATTGTGGACTATTTGACAGCAATGACAAACTCCACCATGCCTTGCTTCAAGCCTTCCAATTAATACTGATGTTATACCTGCTAGTAGTACCTCCTTAAATGCTATCAAGTTATGCTTACAGTTCCTATGTCATCCCTATTCAATGAAGGACATTGTATATACTCACTTCTAGCAGATTTTCCCACTATGTCATTGAACCTCAATGATACTAAATCTCCAAAGAGAACAATAAATGCAGAGAAGGTACTTTTCTAGTACACAAATTCCAAACTGTCTTAATAGAAACACAAGGTAACACCAAGAGATGCACTAATCTCTCATGAGTTCAGATTCACAAAATCAACATAGAGCTTTGCCCAGATTCAAGGCAAAGTACTAAATACAGTGTTCCACGGGGACGCGTCCCCTCGGAAAAACCACCCGTTTCCGAGACGGGGACGTTTCCGAGACGGGGAGACGCCTAGGAAACGTCCCTCCGCTGCCCTCTGCTTTCCCGCCAGTTCCTCTCGCTTTCTCCGCTGTCTTCGGTCTCTCGTCTCTGTCCCTCTCGAGACTTCAGTGGAAACTTCCGGGAGACTCCAGTGGGAAACTTCGAGACTGTGGAAACTGGGAGACTCAGAAACTTCTGGGAGACTTCCAGAAGTCCCCTGCACCCAAGGAAACTCCAGGGAAACTTTTGGGAGACTCCAAGGACTTCTGGAACTTCTGGGAGACTCCAGGGAAACTTCTGGGAGACTTCCAGAAGTCCCCTGCACCCAAGGAAACTCCAGAGAAACTTTTGGGAGACTCCAAGGACTTCTGGGAGACTTCCAGAAGTCCCCTGCACCCAAGGAAACTCCAGGGAAACTTTTGGGAGACTCCAAGGAAAATCTGAGAGACTCGAAGGAAACTTCTAGGAGACTTCCAGAGGCATGAGGCCATTAGCCTGGAGCCATTACTATTAGCATTTACTATTTTGTACTCTGTTTTTGAAGTTTTGAAGTTTGAACATTGATGATACAGGGATAGTTGATTGTAATTATGATTCATGAATCATGATTATGAAACTCAAATTATGAAACATCTAGTTCTTGTTGCATTTTCCAATGTCTATATTTTCATTTTGATTTTCAATGTTCAGTGGTTCACTAGTTCAATGAAATGATATATCATTGCAATGTGTTATTGTGTTTAAACTTTAAACTTTTAAGTTTTAAGTCTTGTTTTTATGTGTTAACTTTACTTATGCCTTAGGCTTCTATAGTTATATAACTATATTGTTATACATCTTTTTATAACCACTTGGCAATTATATGTATTTCTAAAGGCCACGATCCTAGGGCTCCCCGCTCCCATTCTCTCGGAAGTCATGGCCTCACACCTTCCTCTGCCTTCGGCTCCCTCAAACTCCGTGGAACACTGACTAAATATGAATTACATATCCACCACAACATGATGCTAAATTGAGCTTCATGATACTGACATAGATTTACTTATTCTTCGGTCACTTATGCTAGTAAATAACAGCTTATACTTTAGGACTTTAAAAGTTTATTTGGGAGCCACATAATTCTCAACATACTGCTGATGATGGGTTGAATATGACTGTTGTATGTTGCTACAGCAGTCATGTGAAAGCTCCTAGTTCATCAGCTTTCCCATGACTGTTGTAAAGTGTGCAACAATCATACTCAATCCTTATCCAGTATTTCTTGGATATTTGATAATAAAATTATGCTTTCAAAAGAAATTTTTGTAACTATTCATGGTTCAACTGTGACAATATTTGCCTTAATGATCACTCAGCTATCAGCAGCTTATAAACTTCCTCTTAGCTAGTGTTTAATACAATTTATCAGCCTATTGAAACAACTTTTCTTAACTGTTTTTTACTCCATTCTTGTGCAATTATGAGCTAAGTCCAATCAAATAATGAATCTAAAATACTGAACTGTAGTCATAAACTTGTTTGATGGATTTATACCAATATCAACCAGCAAATAGAAACTGGCATAAAATGGAATTTGAGAGCAAAACAGGTTGTAAGATTGAGTACAAAAATTATTATTTTATCTCCAATTATAACTGATTATTATATTCCAACAACCAATTCTTGGCCTTCTCTTTCAAAGAATATTTTACTCAAGTAACTTTGAGGATTCAAACCAAAATCACATACTTGTGAAGATAAAGATAAGCAGATATTTTACTTCTTACCATACCCAGCCCTTTCATTTGTTTTCCTTCTTCTTTGCTGTCCTCCTCTTTCCCCAAAACAGAATGCTTTGGTATCTCACCCTTACCTTGTTTATGTTGATGTTCATACAGCGTCGGTCAATTACTTCCAGCCGATTTGATAAATTAAATAAAAGCAAAAGCTATTTAATTTATAGAGCCATCGTTTTGATGAAGAGGCATGATCGATATTAATTATATTTAATTATGAAGAGGCATGATTTAATGAGGAGTTGTAATTCTTACCTTGGCCGACCTTCATTGTAATTTATAATTTCTATTTGTATTTATCTTTTCCTTTGGTGGCCGACCTAGTTCTTGTCGAGGTGCGACCTCTCTAGCAAATGTATATATAGAAGTTCATTCCTTTCTACAAGCATCAAGCAAGTTCGATTCCTTTCTACAAGCAAGTGCGAATCCTATCAAGAGCAGCTCCTTCTATCAAGTGTGAATTTCTTCTAGGGCAGATTGCGAATCCATTGAAGAGCAGATTTGTGTTCAAGGAAGAGCAGACTGTTCTTTGTTATTACAGCCATTGCTGGTGCTGAATATTGGCCTTGTGTGTGGCCTCATTGTAAGAGACTTGTTGCCATTACTTATATATATAAGAGATATATTTGTTGCTGGGTTTTTCTCCCTCAAGTGGAAGAGACTTGTTGCCATTACTTATATATATAAGAGATATATTTGTTGCTGGGTTTTTCTCCCTCAAGTGGAGGGTTTTCCCAGGGTATCTGCTGTGTCTTGTGTCTGATTTTGAATTAAATTTCTGTGCATTAATCTGATCATAAAAACTAACAGATTATTACCTCCCCATTCTTTCTCCCCTGCTACGTAGAGATGAGGCCCCTTTCTTAATTGCTAGGTGGTAGTTCATTTGATTAAACCTCTTCAAACTGCTAACAGCTAGCACATTTGCAGGCCTCCCTTTGTTTTTGTTTTAATGCCTTGGATAGAGCATATGATACATACCTTCTTAAAGGTACTCATTTGTTTTTAAAACAATTTCCTTTGTTTTATTTCCTTCCAGCCTTGGGTCGCACCATATATTCTCCCTGGCTCACACCATAGATTTTCAAGAGGTTTTGTTTTATTTTTTATTTTTTAACACAATTCTCTCTTAGCTTGTGGGTCCCACCTCAAGCTTAATATTTTGGTTTGTTTTGTTTTTGTAAAAAGCATGGGTTCCTCCACAATTTTTATCAAACCTTTTAATTAAAAAGGGAATGAATATTTTTGAATCAATATATTTTATTTTGATTATATCTTGTTTCCTTCTTTCTTTCTTTTTAATATATATATATATATATATATATATATATATATATATTTACATATATATATTTACTATTTACTTGCTCACATAAATATGAATATAAAATTATTAATAGTTAATAACTTTAACATCTTATTGAGTTGATAATTAAATAATTAAGATAGTCCAATGTACCCTTCCTAATGCAATTTGGAACTTGGGAATAGCGCTATGTGCTCGTGTGTGCTGCTTTCACACAATCTGTCCCGAATGGCTAGACTCTCCTTCCTGATGATACTCTCTCTCTTTGGCGAGAGTGCGTGACTACCCTATAACACTTCAAAAGTTAGGAATAACATTAGCCCATTACAATTAATAAAAGTCAATCATATAACTATGTATGAAATTATAGGAACTCTTTCATAACACCATGATTAATCCCATTTGATGTGTCATTAACCGATTAGTTTTTAACAATTAACTGAACAACTGTTTTCATATCCAGATAAAACAACAGATAAGACAACAAAATAGATTTTAGGGCCAAATGTTATGACGGTTAGGTTTCACATTAAAAGGAACATGGAATGGAATGGAATATCTGGAATGGAATGGAATATCGGAATGGAATGAACAAATGAATGGAATGGAATGGAATGGAATGGACAATGGAATGGACGAATCAAATGGACAACATTCAGGGTGAAGAAGTATCGGTTCTTCTGCCTAGCCTCAACCGCTTTTAAAATACGGTGGGTTCTAATTTAGTTTGTTCTTTCTTAGTTTGTTGTGGTTCTATTTTCATCATCAGGTCCTCACAGTGACCCATAGAGAACTTGGGTGGAAATGAGAACCTCGTCAACCCTCGGGAGAAGTCTAGAAGAACCCGTGGGGACCTACTATCCAACCTAGAAAAGGTAAACTCAACTTAAAAACAAAAAATAAAACCCTAAAAAGTGCCTAGATTGCCTTATATTGACTTGGTCGACCAAATGAGGCTCATTTTGCAAACTCAAAAGAGCAAAAACACCATTTTTTTGCCTCCAAGCTAAAAAAATATGAATATGATTACAAATTATATCGCATTTTCGCGTATTTACATTTACATTTTTGCAAATTATGAATATGATTACAGATTATATGAGGTATTATTGTATGGTGTATTTCATTGTTTCAATATTCTATGGCATTATGATCATATGATTATAATTTTGAGCATGCTTATGAGTCTATGGCATTATCATTATGTTTATATATATATATATATAGTACGGCCGTACCCGTATTCGTACCCTAGGGAAAAAATTTTTGCCAAATCGGCGAACCCAAACCCAAACCCGCATCTGAATCAGTACCCGAACTGGCAACTTAGCCTAGCATGGGTCATTAATGTTTCCTACAGCATGGATACTTCTCACTCTAGTGTACTCCATCACATAGTGACAACCCTACATTTAGTGTTATGATCCAATTACACAATAGCAAACATGGAGGGTATAACCAAAAAGTGCACTCTTTTAATAATTAGATAATGCAATTGCATAAATATAAAGGCAAGAAGCATCTGCATTCCCAAGACTAATTGGATGGATGCAATCACAACTGAAAAATAGAGATGGATGCTCCTGCAATCAAGATGAAGCAAAAACCTGTTGATGCGTGTTTTGTGACACACCAAGCACTCTAGAATAAAGAATCCGAAGACGCTCTATCCTCTCTTGGAAAACTACCTTGTATGCTAAGATTGCAAGAAAGATCATACAACAATTCCAATGTTTTGTCAATTAGGTGTGGATAAGCTCTATGGATGATGTGATTTTGCCGATAACACAAAGGGATTTACTCTGGTAAGTTACTCAGAAAGCAAGGACTTAAATGTAGTGTTATTTTTTTGGAATTTTCTGATTTTAGATAAAAAAAGTGAAAAAGGGAGTAAGGGTTTAGGAATCCTATACTATTCCTACGAAATCAAGAGACGGTAAGGATTGAGTGAAACTAAAACAATACTTTGCTTCGCCACGCTAAACGACAACTACACAAAGCAAGTGCAATCTTCTGGGGATTTGTGCTTAAGATTTCTTTACTACGAACAACACCATCAATAGAACAACATTATTCAAAGTAAACACTAAAGCATCCACATCAAAAGCTCAGTCTAACTTTACGCATTGAATGAAATCATCCATTCAAAGAAAGTATGAGCTAAGTTTCACTAATCTTTACTATCAATTTATCATTCCCTTAACATACATTCGAATGAAATTCTAATTTAAATCTACTTTACGAGGAAGAGAAATATGCAACCATGCAACCATTTGACAATGAAAGGATTCAAAGCATCTCATGCATTATGAACTTTATTATCAAAATAGTTTTCAGCAACAATTTCATAGAATTCTCTCTCTTATTCTCTATTCTCTATCTCCTATCTTGTATATCCATCTATGAAAATGAGAGAGTGAGGGGGGGGGTTTATATAGAGTTTCAAGAATACAATTAATGGCCAAGATCAATTCAAGATTAATGGCCCAGATTTAAAATAACAAAACCCTAATTAGGGTTGTCCAAATAACAATCAGTTAACTACAGAGAAGTCATTCATTGGGAGTTGCGTCCTTATCCACTTCCATAGCACTACGTTTAGTGAACCTGGACACGATCATAGTTACTTCCTCAATGGTGATGTCCGGTAGCGTGTTAACTTTGTATTCCATCAAGTCCAGACTGTCTGCACACTCTGCAAAGGCGATCACCCATTCTGACTCATGTAGCAGGAAGGTGTCTCGGACGGTCAGGAAGCTGAATGCCTTAGTCAAAATTTCTTTTAGGATTGGCCCGACAGTGGTAGAGAAAATCCTTTGAACTTTATCCTTCAAATTGTTTGACTCTAAGTGTTTTTCTTGGACAATGTCTTTGTCAAGCACATCCGCAGCCATTTGGGAAATTTTATTCTAGATTCCTCTTACTTGTTCTTCAATTTTGACGCCATCTGCTTTCACTTTTTCCAAGACTTCTCTTCGTGAAATCAATGCATAATACCAGTTGTTGAAATCGTATGCTGCTCTTGCTGCAATGATCTCTTCATCAATCAATCTTTGCTTCAGAATTCCCTTTATTTCTCGAAGACATGGGATAATTTTGCTTTGAATGTCCTGGAGGCCGTCCCATGCTTTTGCTAGGTTTGCAAGTCGTGAGAGCAGAGAGGAGGTTTTCCCATAAACATATGCCACTTTTTCTATGAATGCCATTGCCTCTTCTTGCTTTCCTGCCATCCATTCCTTGGTTTCCCTGGCTGTAGTCAATTCCTCTTCAAAATTTCTGACTAGCTCTTGTGAAGAATTTGGAAGTGGAGGGGCTGATTAGTCACCTTGATTGAGCGGCCTGGTTAAATGCTGGATGTATTCCTTTAAGCGCTCAATCTCGCTTTTATACTCTCTTTTCTTCGCCACTTCTTTTTCCAGCCTAGATTTAATGGTGGCAACAGAGTTATCCAGGTCCTCAACTTCCTGCCCTTTTGTTGTTGGACCAATATCAATGGTTGTAACGACATATTCATTTGGGGCAATTTCATCTCGTGATTTCTCAACTGTTGGTATTGTAATCTGCACTATATGGTTACCAGCTTCATCTCTTTGTATTGTAGAAAATTTCTTGGCTAGCTTCTCTATAGTAGCCTGTTCTAGCCTTGCCAAGAACTTTGCAGTATCATCTTCTTCTGGTATCTCTGTTGGTACCTTAATTTTTAGTCTTTCTTTCAACCAATTTGGGATTGTCAGCTATTCAATTTCATGTTCCTGATTATCCTGAATGTCTTGCATATCCTGAATTTCCTGCACAGATGGGATTTCCTAAATTCCCTTGAGGCCGGAAATCATTCCCTCTTGGAATTCTCGTTCCATGATATACATATCATCATCTGACTCAAGAATCTCTGGGCCTGTAGGGGAGTGGTGATCATCATCTTCCAGCTGTACTGGCTCCATATCCTTCTCTAGAACTGGCGAAGTAAATCTAACTTGTCCCCATGATTCTTCCTCCATGATCAATATCTCGTCCATATTTCTGGATGTGGCTGGATGAAGGGCCTTAGATTTCTGCATCCTCTGAGGAGGTATCTCATCTGTTGCCTTCTTTTTGTTTTGCCTTGTAGAGTCATCTATCATTTCTTTTCTCTTCTTTGGGTTGGCAGTTTCGGTTAGCTCACCTCCCTGAGATGCATCGGCATTTGAAGAACAAGACTCTGCCTCACCGATCAAGTCATATGTAAATGGCACATTCCTTTGCCGTAAAATCTGCACTTGCTGGTCTATCCACCATCGTAAATACTTGAACACAGGCCTCATGAAAGTTGTCAAGTCACCAAGCTCAGGCTTAGACCATCTCATAGGAGGAAGCGATTGCCTTTCATCAAAGCTCGGCTGCACGTACACTCCATCATCTTCAAGTTGATCAGGTACTCGGAAGAGTTCTGTTGTCTTGATCATATCCAACGATAGTCTTGACCATAGTCTTTTTCTCACATCGTACTCATTAGCGACATTTTCCCAAAACTCTTCTAAGTCAACTCTGTGTTTGTATTTTCTCCCGTCCGTAGTTCCAATATGATGAAGTGGATCAAAGTCAACTCTGGGTTTATAGTAAGAGAACGA
>VDFB02373917.1:0-28489 GCA_007258455.2 Sequoia sempervirens | reverse complement strand
TAAACATACTTAGATTCGTCTAAATGAATGTACAAAAAGTACGTACCTTCATGCCTTTTGTCAACTCGCCTTAGTAGCGATACACATAAGTTGTCAAGGTTAGACGGTTAAAAGAAGAAGCAAAATACAATTAACACCCATAAAATCTAATCATCCCTTAATAGAACATAATTGGCTTAGTTCCCCATTATCTAGTCTTAGCCCCATTCTTACATTTATTTAATAAGATCAAGGCCTTTTATTAATGAATTATAGATAAGTAAACCTAATAAATAAATATAGTTATCTTTTTATTATAACTTAGTCCCATTTATTAACTAATTCTTCTTCATAGAAAATGACTTAAATACAAGCATTATATCAATACAAAAGCAATACAACTTAAAGATCAACAACATCTACTAACAATCAATCCAAAAGAATAAATAAGAATGAAGACTCAATTCAAGGAACAATTTGTGTTCATTGACTACCATAATTAGATCAACAGAGTTTACTACAATACTTAACCATGGTAAAAGATATACAATTGTATTATTTATGAGTTTAATACAAATGCGATACTCAACATTTAGAATTATAAGGAATTCAACAATCTATGCTATTTATTAAATAAATTCTTCTTTGACTACATATAAACTAAAATCAATTTTCTTTTATTCCTACTAATTTTAAAATCCATTATCTACATTCTTAATTAAATACTAGCCCACCCTAAACATTTCTCATAATTTAAGAAACAAGCATTCATATATATATATATATATATAACACCTACTTGAATTCGCAATCATTTAATTCAAAACTCCTAAATTGAATCATAATTCCCTTAATTCTATAAGTCCATTATAAGGGAGTATTATGCACTCAATATTCTAGAAAATATATGTTAATGCAGCAACTATGGAAGAGTCCGCAGTTTATCAAGAGAGAGTAATTCTAAATTACTTAATGAAAAATTCTTCTAAATTAGATCCACTAATTTGAACAAAAGCTGAGACAGGTTGACAATAAAATCAGAGAGATTATTTAATTTCTACACCCAAGCAACTCTAAAATTTGCAACTATGAAGAAGGCAAGGTTTCAGGAAGGCTATATAAATCTGTACAATGTCTCAATTCTAAATGCTGTAACAGTGACAGACTGCCAAGTATATTAGAAAGTGAATATTAGACGTTGCAGCTATAACGGGTTGCCAAAGATATCAGGGAGATTATAAAAATTTAGATTACCATACTATGAGAAGGAGCTCATCTAAACACTACATCCAATAACATCAGCTTCGACTGAACAGAGGTAATTGGCCAGGCTTGAAACATTGCGCAGACCAAGAGAATTAAATAATCTGCTCATTGGTCCTCAATTTCTTCACTTGAACAATCTGCTCAATGACGGCATCAGAGAAGACACACGAACCAAGCTTCCTCCAAGTTTGAGATGGTTACGGTTGCAAAAAAACGTGAGAAGCCATTTTCTTTCGGTCTTGAGGATAACACATGGGATTTTGATAATAAAAATGGGAGAGTTTATTTAAATCTTTACACCCTACCATGTTCAACTGAGTCGCTGTGTCAGGTTGCCAAGAATATCAGAAAGTGAATATTGGAAATTGGAAATATCGCCATCTATTTGCATTATTGACATTATTTCAAGTGTTGCAACTATGATAGATTGACAGGAGTATCAAGCAGATTATTTAAACCTTTAAACTTCCTATTACAGAACAAGAGACCCTATTCGCCATGGAAGATTGTGTTAAGAGATGCGAGCCATTTCCATTATTTTAAACAAATATAATATTCTAGCAGTGACTATTGGTAATGCTAAATGAAACAATCTGAAAAGAGTCTGTGCTTTGGCAGTTTACTAGCAAGGCATTTGGCCGCAACTTTTGCCAACAGCCTCTTTGCTTGCCCATGATGAAAGCGGTGGAACAGAGCAGGCACATCCTCCTTTATGGCGAAGAACGGAATAGAAGAGAGAAGTACGGTGCAGATCTCCTTCTCTGGAATTTCCCCCTTTTTCAGAAGATCCTCCTCTTTTCTTCACGACATTACCGCCACTTAGGGGATGAATCTCCCCACTTCTTCTCCCATTCCCCCTCCAGTTCTCTTTCTTCCCCAAAAGCTAGATATACTTTATTTATTTTTCATATTCTACAGTTCAGTTCCTTTCGACTTCCAATTGCTTGATAGGTGAAGTTTCTTTCCAACTTCTCTTGCCTTTTACACTTCCCAAAAATCTTATCATGATTTATTTAATTAATAAACTATTCACTTTCCATTTTCCAATTGCCTTCCTTTTTATTATTTTCTTTTCCAGATTATTTTGTTCATTATTATTATTAAATCAATTTATCTAATAATACCACTTGTGCTTTTAACAAATTAGTTTAATTTGATCATTTGATCTAAATCATTTGATTTAATTTAATGGATTATTATTTTAATTTCTAATTATATTTTAAATAACCTCGCAAATTCACTTATGATTTAAATTAATTATTTAAACATGACTACTAACATTTGATATTTTCCACACAATCGAATAACACAGTAATCAATGAAGCATACACAAATACTCACACAAAAGTTCAGAACAACCAGGAATTATTACATATGAAGCATATAGGATGCTACCATATTGGACCAAGTTAGGCGAGCAATAGTGTTACCTCAAACACTTGAACCATGTTAATTAGTTTAATGCATTGTAAAAAAAAATAAAAAAATGTTGCATTTTTTAGGGAAAATTTTAGGCATGACACTTGGTATCAGAGCCCTAGGTTGCAACTCTAGGGAACTCTGGGAATAATTTGGGCTTGAAGTGTTATGTGGGTTTGAAAAATAAAATAAAAATGAAAACCTCATTTTGTGAGTTACAAATAAAATGTTGATAAAAGAAAATTCTAAAGGACTTACATGGTTTAGTAAACAAAAATGTAGTGGTAGTTATCTAACTCAATTAGATTGTAAATACTAAAGGATCAAGAATCAACCATTATAGATGGATCAAGAAAGCATTTAATTAATAAAGTTATCAAACTCAATCTAAACATGGTATGTTGTTTTAAGTAAATAAGGTGAACGACTAGAATAACATATTGGGCTGGTTAACAAAGGTTATGGAATTAATCTATCCTTTTTGACACTAACTTTTCTTAAACCTTAGAAAAAGGTATAATTGAGCTACTACAACATGGTCCTTATATAAAATGTGTGAGTAGTTTAATAGGACATCATAATATGTACTATATATATATATATATTATTGTGTCAACTTCTTAAGACCATAATTCTAAATATATATATAATAATGTGACTTCTCAAATTTACGGGTGTCTAGGAAGCAACATAGTTTCCTATAGAAACCTTGGCACGAATAAAGGAGGGAACATCATAACTAAATGTGAAAACATGCAACTAGTCAAAAGGAAAGAATTTTAAGAACCACGTAAGGGATTAACATGTCGAAGGTTGTAATTAAATAAGTTTAAATCTCTAAACACTTAAGCTGATTAAATATAAATCCACTGAACTATGTATCATGTGCATTTTAGTTACATGTATTGCGTGATTTAAGATCTTGTCAAAATTGAAACTAAACCCTTAGGGTGAAGGTTGTTTGACATGAATTTAAGGGCTTGAACTCACAAATGGGTATTAATACACTCATGAACTTATATCTTGTATGTCATAGACCATGATTTTCCTAGGCCTTAACCTATTAGCCAAAGATCTTGATTTACACATAAGTGTATAAGGGTTGATTCCACGAAGCAACAAATGTTTAGTATTGTGTTTGGTAGGTAAAAATTTCAAGGATGATGACATCAACTAATAATCAAGGTCTTGCATTATATATTAAGTCTAATTTGGAAAAGTGCTCAAAATAAATAAAATATTCACCTTGACTTAAATGGTGAAACTTTAGAGTTATTTAAAGCACATGTGAAAGCAAATGATGACCTAGTAAACTTAATATAACTATAACAACTAACAAACTCTTTTTCTATATAATTTAAAGATTAAATAGTTACATAATTTCTAGGATTTGAGTCAATGGTGAGAATATGTAGAAAGTTACAACTAAGTCAATGATGGTGGAAATTGATTTAGGTAATGTGAAAATAATTTCCTTCTAGTAATTGAGTCTAAAACCTTGGTGAAAAGACCTTGTCAAATATGCATTTGGAGTTACAACGTTACTTAGGGTACACACTATATCTAATTCCTTATACATAGCTAAGAACTAAAGACTTATTGGTGCGAAAATAAGAAAGGAAACTTGTCATAAGGGAAGTAATAATGTATTAAATTAGGTGATCACCTTGAAGCTTGTATACATGCCATAAGAAGTGAATAATCAATTGTATGAATCTATAAATTGAGTACTAAATTATGCATGACCAATGGTGTGGAAAGTTAAACTATATAGATAAGATACACTAAAGTAGACTTGTAAAACTTCCAACTAATATTGTGTATTCTAAACCATTGACTATGGTTACTCTTTAAAGGAAAAAAACATTCACACCCAAATGTAAAGGAGAAAACTTCATAGTAGGTCAAACTTTTAAGACTTTTACTCGTTGTGCACCTTTATGAGGTTAGATAGAACTGTGAATGTAAAAATGATGGTTATAACATGTGATTAAATGGTTCAACCCCGAATAGCAAAATGCAAGTCTTGTAAAAGGATATTAATGCCTAGTAAGAATCAATATTTTATGAATTATCATATGTGTTTTATGCATTGAGTGTGCCTTCTTTTCTCATACTGTAATGTTTCAAATGAAAATGGTTGACTCTACTCCTTATTAAGTAGGAAGTTTTTTTTTTAGCATGTTGAGAAAATATCATGGAATTACCCATATTGATATGTCGGTGAACATAACAAATATAGTTGAATAAAAGGGGAAGAGTGGTATGGATATATATAGAACAAAAATTTTGATCATAAATGTGTTGTTAGTAAGATAAGAAGCATGGTGTACCATGTATTGCTAATTGTAGGAAAATTGAGTATTACCTAAATTACAATTGTGAATTATATGACAATTTATTTTACAAGGATGCAATGGATAGATGTTAACAAAGTGAACATTGTGTAAAGAAAATAAAGTGTGTAGGGGTGTATCAATATTTGTGTTAATAATGTGACAAACCATGCATTGTTAAGTTCTAAGAAATGGGGTGATATACCTAAGCTATAGTTGCATATCTTCTAGTGATTTCTTGTACTTATGCAAAGTGAGTAGATATTTCCAAAATTGAAACAAAAAGTGAATATTGTTTATACAAAATAGAATATGTGTAAGTGCACTACTCTTGTTCTATGGTGAATTTTGTAAAGCGTGTTGTGTTAGGTCATGTAAAGTGAAACCAGTAAATGTATTGTGCCCCAAGTATAGGATACAGGGTATCTGACTTGGGATAAGGGTGAGGGAGGTCAAGTACGATCCCTTATGAGTACCCTTTGTGATGGACCTTATGTAAGCTAGCTAGTTGTGTGTTTATGTAAACATGTTGAATATGTGGATGTGTATTTATTAAATGAAATGTGATGTATTCCCTTGTGTTAGTCTTATTTGTATGGTAAATGTGTACCCCTAGTGTTTGGTTCCCCCCTTATGGGAGTGTGATGCCAGCTAGTGTAAATAGGGGTTGAGAGGCACATGTTCTCCCATCGGGAAATTACAAGCTCAGGGCATTGTCCCTAATCCTGACAAAGGATCTATGTCGAGTCATTGTAATCCTCCTATGGACGTTGACCGTAGCCTACTCCCCCACAAATGAGAGCCACACTTGTTGGTTCATAGTGCTAACCTATTCCTTGATGTTTATAACTCATGGGTAAAGGATGGAATTTTATGGACCACCTGTTACTTATAATTATGTGGTCGGGGACCACTAGTGATTTATATTTATGTGGTCAGGGACCACCAGTGATTCATATTTATGTGGTCAAGGACCACCAATTACTTATATTTATATGGTCAGGGACCACTAGTGATTCATATTTATGTGGTCAGGGACCACCAGTTACCTATATTTAAGTGGTCAGGGACCACCAATGATGCAGATTTATGTGGTTAGGGACCACTAGTTATTCATATTTATGTGGTCAGGGACCACCAATTATTGCATGCTATTATACTTATGTGGTTAGAGAACCACCATTCCCCTCCTCCCCTTAGGTGGCTTATCAAGTCACGTGGTGCTCGTAATGTGCAATTTTTATTGTTGGAATATGAATTATTGGTAATTCTTGATTGATTTTTTTTTTATTTGCTAGCAATGTGAAATTTTCTATTTATTGCATCTGGCTATTTAGCCACTTGAAGGTTGTTATAGTTTGAATTGCCTCAAGGACTTATTTAATTTTATTTTGAATTAAGATTGGAATGTTGAAATGTAGCTACAATTGATCTTTATTTGATTTTTCTCTTGATTTTATAATTTTATGTTTTATTGAAACGTTGGTTTATGATCTTATGATTTCTCGACTTGAGGCTTTCTTAATGTTTTCTAACTACTGGTAAGTGTGGTGTAATGTGACATATGTAAACTGCCATATCCCAGGGGGTTCCCTGGTAGGTCGTATAGGGGAGTAGATGCGCTGGGGAATTATTTTTGAAAGGGGTTGTGAATGGGACCGGTATGGGACGGTCATTAATCCATTTTTCCCCTCATTCTATGATTATTCTTATCTGTATGGAGGAGTCCTCAGAGAAGGGCCTCGAGTGGTATCCAAGAATATCCATCCTTATAAACCCCATTGAGCCTTGTGAGGTGAATTATGTGTAATTGTTGTGAAGTATGGGTAAATTTGTAAATAAATTACATGTGGAAATACTTGATTGTTATGTGAGAAAGAAAGTGATAGTTAAAATTGAGAATACTAGTTTTTGGACATGAATTGATATTAGAACAAAAATATTTTCTAACATCATGAGTGATGTTTATGATGCAAAAGAGAACCTTGAAGGGTATCTAAGGATGTTAATGTGTTCAAGAATAATAACTATATGGATGACTACTAACTTTTTTTATAATGTGACTATATTGAATAAATGTTCTATGGTGGAAAATTTTGTTCTAAGCATTTAGATTCTTGATTCATGAAAGGGATTAATTTAATGTCTACTTAATGGTTGAATGCTATGATTTCTTCAGCAAGAAAGTAGAGTAATTTATATTCTAATAGAGTTATGTGCATTGCTACATTGAGATTTATTCTCTTGACCTTAACGACTTCCAGGAGGAAGTCAAAGCTAAGGGGAGGGGGATGTAAGACCCCACCTTGTATGTACATAATATCAACCTAATTTGTTAGATGTTTTTCTTGAAGTAATAATTATACATATGTTGGATGATAAATAAGGGTATCTATGGGCAATATCCTTGCATTTTATTTTGACATTATGTTTTATGGTCACTATCTTGAAGGTGGAATGTACTTGTATATTATGGAATACAAATTGAAATTTAAATGGATTATTTTAAAGTTTAGAATATTCAGCTAATAGATTAACGTGATAAATAATTGTTACTTATGATCATATTGGTAATGTGCAGGAAGATAACGGTGCTCACATGAGAAGGGAGAACCATCTAGTGAAAATCAAAAGACTTCTTGAGGATATAAATTTAATTCCATTCGGGACCTAGAAGCAAGTAAAGTTAATGTATTGGAGGGCTAAACTTGTGAGGGAACTTAGTTGTGATTCATGTGAGGTGTAAGTGGGGATTAGGTCTTGGAAACCCCTAGTTAAGTTTGAAACTCGGATGGAACCTTGAGTGGGATTTTAATGAGAGTTGTTGGTCAAATTTTTGGGTTAGAGTGCATAAATAAACCCCCTAGGCACTATACCATAGTAGTAGGGGTCAAGTAGGCATACAATAGTGCCCCTAGGACATGATTTGACCCCTGAAAAGTCCTCCTAAATGAAAGTGACGAGTTTTGAGGAAAGGATGGGATGGAAGGATGGAAGGGTTGTCCAAATGCATGTTCCTCTTTAATAAGGGAAAGGACACTCATTGATGGAGGTAGGTGCACTTCACACCTCCCCACCCAAACATTACTAGTTGAAAATTCTATATATTTTGAAGAGGAAGAAGGAGTGGGGTGTTACCCACTTCTCCTCGTGGAGAACTTTAGTGGAGATGGCAGAAAGAATTGAGAGGAGGAGAGGAGTCCACTACTTTGGAGAGATAATTCAATCAAGATGGATTAGCATGGAGAGAAAAGATGGATGAGAGAATTCAATCCCTTCACCTAAAAGAAAAGAGATAAGTTCTTATTTTTCCATTACCCTTGTCTATTGGTTGTAAGAAGGTGTCATAGTGTATGGATCATGGCTGAAGATAGAGAGTAGAGAATCTAGATGCATGAAATTTGTGTTATGCTAGTTTTATTCATTTGTAAAAATGAGAAAAGTCTCCATTTATCATCGTGGAGCTAAAAGAATTTCTTGCTTGGGGGTATGGCTAGAGCCCATGAGGCTCCATGACGCCATTATGGTAGGGTGGAGAGAAAGTTTTAATCAAATGTGTGTCATGCATTATATTTCCTTGAACTTGGTTGAAATATGAAATTTGACATTTAATGGAACATGAAAGAGAATGAAAGCAAGCCTTGTTATTTTGTGTGTATCATCCATTATGTGAAAGTTAGTATTCTCTTGCAAAATTAGAGGATGAAAAAAGAAGCCTAAGCAAGTGAGTATGCATATATTGTTTTTCTCATTTCTATGATAATATTCAAAGTTAGTACTGCTCAAATAGATGTTTGTTTTTTTTTTCATTGTTTTACAAAAAGATGGAAATCCAAAAATGTATTTTAGTGCGAGTTCTTTTGTTTTTATGAGAGTCCAAATTTGAAATAGTATTAAGTTTAGCATTTCATGTTGTCTCCATTACTTGTAAACTGTATTTGTACAGTCCATATTTTCCTTGCACATGAAATAAATGATGAGAATAAATAATTAGACCCTTGGTAATATTTAGAAGGAAAGGGCCTAGTAAGCAAGCTAACAATAAGGGTTTCAATGATTTTATTTGAGTTATTGAAATGAAAATACTGGAACATATAGCACCCTCTAGTGTTGATTTAAATAATCAGAATAAGAAATTAGGATTACATTTTATATTGTAAACCTTGAAAGTAGCTATCATAATAATCATGAAATTATCGTACCAACAATTGCTAGATCCTCAAATAAAGAAAAAAAGAAAAGAGTGATTAGTTTTTAATTGGAGAATCGTTGGATTTCTATTTAGATCTAGCCAGCTAGAGTGCAACATAGAAGAAAGAAGTAATTTCTATAACCAACTTAAATTCCATTTAAAATGAGCATCATATTTGGAAACCGCTATGAATTCAAAGAGGGATTTGATCTCGTAGCAGCAACAATCAATAAATCTATATATATACGTAAAAGAGATTTTGTAAGTTATGCAACTAGTTTAATGATCCTACTGTTACTAATTTGAGCCATTCAACAATTGCCTTGGTTTGGTTGAAATCGACCCTTTGTTTCTTTGATGATGACTCTAAGACGGGTGCCCTTTGTGATTGATGGAGTCAAGTCATCCTTCATTTTCCTGACCTTCGCAACCATCCTTCACTGGCTTCTTCACCCTTCACTAGTGGCATGTTAGTACAATTTTTTTTAAATCTGCGTAGTTATTGGGGATGCCAGTGCTCCCTTCACGCACTGTCTCTTCCTTCTTCCCACCTTCCCTGTATGGATAGCAAGTTTAGCGAGTTGATTATATCATTTACCTTGTTTCACAGTCAATGCTAGTATATAAATATTAAACTCAATGCTTAGGGCACCAAAAGAAACTAAAAATAAAATTAAAAGATAATTCCCAGCATCCATAACGCCATCAACATTCCATCCCAGTGGTAACGGGAAGATCGCTGCCAAAGATTTAGGCAGGTTATAGTATCATTGGCATGACTAAAATGCATCATTAGTTTTTGTAGCCATCGATCATAATGAGTACTGACTAGGAATTAACTACTCGACGGCCGGAAGGCTTAGTATTAAATTCTTCACCCCTTGAAGAGCTCATCCTCACTATAGTTGCTTACCCCCCTATAGCTTTCAATAGCTCCAAAAGTTAAGTCACCTGGCCTTCATACCTACCTCAATAGGTAGAAATTTAAACTTTACTGGGATTTTAATTTAGATTGACTGCCTTGACTTGACAACAAAATTTGATGCTCTGTACATAGATTCATGCATCAGTCATATTTGTTGATTTAGACAAGTAAGATCTCCTTGGGATAGATGATAGGGGGTCGCAGCCATCTACTCATGCCGTCCACTCCAGCGAATATAATGGTGATTCCATTAAGTCAATAAGTTGACCTCTTTCATGTCTTCTCCATCAAGTTGACCATTAAATTGTTTTGCAGTAGAATTGTGTAATGGTAAGAACCTAGTCTTGGCGTGTACGGTGGATGTCCTTCTCTTCTGTCTGAATCCTAATTTTAGACGCTTTTGTGCCTCAACACACACTGTTCTAACGGGACCCTATTTTCTGTTGACCTGTTAGTCTTTGGGGCCACCTCGCTTTGCGGCTCCTCTTTGATGTCCTGCCCGGGCCGATCTTTGCTCCTGTGCTGTTTCTTTAGTTTCTAACACGCTATGGTTTCTTTTGTTTTCCTGCCCCTCTCGCTTAGGGTGCTCTTTAGGCCTGCTCGCTCTTCGGCGCTTTGGGGTTCGCCTCCCGTACCCTTCCGGTTTTCCGCCGCGCTTCCTGGGCGGGCGCTGGCGCATCTCACCGGAGTCCGACTGGCTGTTGGCCGTTCGTTGCTGTTCGGGGATCTCCCGCCCGGCATCCGCTCCTTCGGGCCCCGGGAGCCGGAAGTCCGCCTCCGGACTTCCGCCACGTGATTACCGCCCGCGATGGCCATCATACGGCGGCCGTCAGGGCGCGTCGGCCCGCCTTCCAGGCCCCGTGGTCCCTGTCGCCACTGCCATTCAAACAAAGTGCAAAAATGCCACGACGGCGAACTCTTCGCTGCGCCCCGCCATCCGGGACCATGACGCTCCGTCACCGCCGTTGTCCGAGGTTGAAAAAACTCATACGGCGGCCGTTGTTGCGCAGCCTCCCGCCCGCCGGATCCCGAGGCCCTTGTTGCCGCCGCCGACTCGAATTTGAATCTCAACAACTTTTCGCGTGGACGTACTGTGCATTAAATGCGGCATTAATGAGCGGTTGGGTATATAAACCGTGGTCCCCAACTTCATTGTTAACTTTACGAATTGAACGAATTGGAGCAGCGACCGAATTGGAGCCCACTGCAAACTTCACCATCGCGATCGTCGGCCCCAGCATCGTTCCGTCAACTCTGCCAGTGCATCCCGTCATCGTCTCGCTTAGCGAATTGGAGGTAGGCCATCCTCGTTCGCTCTCCCGTTATTTTTTGATCATTTTGAGGGTTTAAATGAATTGAACAACAAATTAAATTGCATAAAACAAACACCCCCTCCGTTGCGCCCCAAACCCATGTCCTTGAATTTTCCGCGGCCTGTCGAAATCATCATTTTTCACCTCCTGGAACTTGCCCGTGTCGCGGGTGTTCTTCGCACAGGGCGAAGAACGCCACCAGGCCCAGGACCCTCCGTCACCGTCCGGATCCTAGCCTTGAACCCATCCGCCGGAGGTCGGACCTTCCGGGTCCGGGCCTCCGGGTCTCCCGCCCCGGGCTGTCGCCCTTAACTTTCGGCCGTTTTAAAATAAAGATTTTCCCGCTCTCCTATTTTTCCGTCCCTTGGACCCTTAGGGCCCGGTCGTCCGGAGTTCCGTCCCCGGAACTCCGTGACGGTTCCGCTGCTGCTCCCAGCGGAACCCTGCCAGCCTCCCAACCTTCGGGCTCTGGGATGGCTTTCGCCGCCGCCGTCCCCCTGGCGTTATTTTGATTGCGGCGGCCTCCTCCGCCGATCCTTCTGCATTCCGGGTTCCGGTTCCCCCTTTGTCGCCGCTGCTCAGATCACCGCAGAAATCCTCGCGGCGGCCGTCCTGCCCTGCCTTTCCCACCCCGGGCGCCGTCGTCCCTTTCGCCGCCGCCGTTATCACTGCTGCAAACATCATACGGCGGCCGTCGGGGCGCGTCGGTCCGCCTTCCGGTGTCCGACCCATCCTTCGCCGCCGTTGTCGCCTGTTCGTTCATGGTGTTCTCCGGCGGCCGTCTACCAACGGCTCCCCATGTCTCGGACCCCGGTTCCCCCTTTGCCGCCGTTGTGCAAGTCATCATCAAGTAATTGCGGCGGCCTCTTCCTCGTGCTGTCCCGCCTCCCGGGCTCCGGTAGTCTGCTCGCCGCCGCCGTTCGAAACGAACAAAACTTGCACGGCGGCCATCGGATAGCATCCTCCCGTCCTCCGGGTCCCGGTGACCTGAATGCCGTCCGATGTAAACTGGAAAGTAAACCTAAGCGCGGCCGTCCTTTCTGCCTCCGGCTTCCAGACTTCCACCTCCGGACTTTCGTCCGGTGCCCGCCGACGCTGCTCCCATCGCTCAGCTGCCTTCCGGCCTGAAACCTCCAGAGCTCCTCAAATCGGTCCAGATCAATCCAAATTGAAAATCTAACTTCGACCCACGTCCTAAAACATGCCGTTTTCTATCATGGGTCTCTTAGAGCATTAAAATCTTGCCAACGGATGTCTCCGGGGGCTTTCGCTCGTGTTTTCCCTTCTAACAGCATTCCTGCTAGGGAAGTCCGGCCCTCCGGGCCCGGATTGGTCAAATGCTCTGATATGATATAGATATCACCTAAGGGTTAAATTTATGATGTATTTAAATGATTGTTTAGGTGATATGCTCGATACGGACTAACATTAACGTTTTCGGTGTTTTCTTGTGCTAACTTCGCCCTTTGCCTGCAGGATATATGGAATCGGCCGCAGGAACTTCAGGGGCCTCTACCGAAAAGGACAAGGGTAAGAAACCTGGAAGGGCCATTCGTGGGAAAGAAGACAAAGACCAGATGAAATTTCAATTCCAAGGTGAACCGCTCCAGTCAAAAGTCTTGACTGACTGGAGGGAGATATCGGACACCAATATCGGCCAGGTGGACATTGACGAATTCACCCAAAGGGTCAAGATCGACCCTAAGACAAAGAATGCCCGGATGATACGCCAAAGTGGAATCGCAAAGGCTGCTGGCTTTCCTCCGTCTCTAATAGCACCAGAGTTGGTAATGGCTTGCCGAGAAGCCTACCAAACAGACACCAGAACCATAGTAGACAAGGAGGGGAATATCCTCGCAGACATGTCTCCGGAGGGAATTGCAAGAACCTTCCACATTCCCACATTCCCACACATGCAGATCCCCATGATGGAGCAGTGCCAGGCAGCATGGGACGCCAATCCGTTGGGCTGCAAGAAGTCAATCAACGTCTACTGGCTCAAGGAGAAACGGGGCAGCGCCACAAAAGTTCCTCAGGAGCTTTTCCGCAGCGACTTTCATGAAGACTATCACGACCTGGTGACCATGCTGAGCAGGGTCATGGGCCTCCCGACAGCCGCCTTCTTCCAGGAATGGATGGCTTATTATATTGAACAGATCGTCCGAGGGAATGAGGACGTTAAAACCAAGACTTCATTTGATTGGGGAAGCATCATCAGCAACTGCTTCCACGAGTAGTTTATGAATGTCAAGAAGAGCAACAAATTCTATATGACCTCGTACCTGGTGTACTCATTGGCGGATAAGAGGCAATATAGTGGACTCTTCAGGGCGCCGGATGGAGAGCATAAGCGAGGACTCAAGCCTTTTGACCAATACCCTCAGCTACAATACCGCTACTTTAAAAAGGAGTACCGCCAGATCAATGATGCCTTCATAGGCCATATTATCAGACTGATAGCCGGGGACTTCGAGAGAAGGGTATCTCACAGCGCCAGGGCACTCCTGAAGGAGTATGCCTTCCTGTACATTCAGTTCCCTAAATTCACATACATCCGCGCCCAAGGGTTCACAGAACGACCAAACAAACTGCCGAGGTACCCAAATGATTGAATCATCCTCCTGGAGCTTTCCCAGCAGCTCCAACATATTCAGGCGGTCTTCAGCTAGAAGCACGTAGCGGGGATCCCTTATCCCATGATCCTCGGCCAGGGCCAGTATCGGTTGCAAACATCTCAATGCGCCGATAACTCAGAAAAGGAACTCAAGGAGTATAACCTTGAGTGGTACACGGCTCGTCCACGAATGGATCCCCACGGCCACGTCAGGAAGGCGCTAGGGCCGGCATACGCCCACCTGTACCATGTTGAGGATTTCTGGGCAGACTGTAAAGATGATAAGGAGGTCCACCTGAGACATTATATGCGGATGACGGTGCAGTTCTTGAGAAGAGTACAGCTGTTTCTGGTGCCAGACCAGCTTGAGGAAGATGAATCCACCCTGGTGCACCCGAGGTACCCAGCGGTTGCCGACCTGGCAATCCCTCCATCGACTGGGATGAGCAGGAGGTCGAGGACCTGGATACCGTCACTCAGCCTATCATAGCTCGCACCAAGGAGTGGGTTGATGGGCAAGTGGAACAACTAAAGCAACAGGGGGTAACTCTTACATACGAGGCACTCAAAAGCGGGCCAAGCGCCACGGAAGACGTTGCTGCCTCCCCATCAGCCGGTGAGACTTCCAAGTCTCCCCCCATCACCAGGTCCCAGAAGAGGAAAGAAGCAGAAACAGCGCAGTCCGGGGGCCTCAAAGAACAAACAACAAAGGATACGAGAGGCTCATCTCCCAAGAAGCTCAAAAGGACATTAATCACAACCGAGGCACAACCTCCTTTGCTCCTTCCTCCCCCGGCTGGTGCGCTGCCCACTTCTCAGGCCACCATTGCCTCATCTCCACAAGCGGTGGACATTTCCGTTCACCTCGCCTCTTCACCTCCAGCCGGATCCGTAATCAATATTGATTCCTCCTCCAGCATGACTACTTCCCCTTCCTCTGCTGCTGCCATGTCCCCCATCACCTCGCTACCTCTGGCAACAATACCATCGCCTATTCCCCTTTCTAGCGTGCCCGAGGCCATTACACGGCACCTGCAAAATCTTCCCCCCGAGCTCTCGCAACTTTTAATGGATCCTGCTCTCCAAGCAGCCTTGGCCCAAGCACTCGCAACATCCCAGCCTTCACAACCGCCAACAGGGCCCCCAGCCATGGAGGCCACCATGCAGATTTCAAAAGAGTTGGAGGAGCAAGAGCGAGAGGCTTCAAAGTCCATGGAGGAGGAGGCCGACGACTATTACGAGCAACCTGAGCACGATCGCAGAACCATTGACAAGGTTGCTTATGAAGAGGAAGAGACAGGCTCCTCCGAGGGCAGGGATGAAGGGGATGGCTCGGGAGATAAAGAGATTGTCCAAACTTTTGATGAGGACATCGAGGAAGAGTCGGCTCAGCAGCCGGGTGAAGAGGGGCAGCCACCGGAGGAGCAGCCCAAACAAGCCGTCACTGAGGCCGAGGTCCATGTTGCGAAGAGCCCAGGAACCGAGGCTGTCGAAGAAAAGGAAGAAGGGGTGGCGGGAGAGGAAGATCCCACTCAGCTATTGACCACGAGGGCACCCGTCAAAAGCCTCGTATTCTATGAGGACTCCGATGAGGAAGGGGACGCTGCCAAAGAAAAAGAAGAGCTGGAAAAGGAGACCGAGGTCTTGCCTCTGACGGAGAAGGGTGAGGGCAGCCGCGAGACGCCCAAGGACAAGGCTGCCATACCTGACTGGCTAGAAAAACAACTCGAAAAGACCACTCCTATCCTGAGCGATCCGAGGTCGAGGTTGGAGGCCATCTTGGCTCGATCTCTAGCCACACCAAAGAAGGAGAAGAAGCCTAAGGTCCGTTCCAGGGTAACCATGGACGCTTCTGGCTCCCGAGCAGCACAAGTGGCAACGCCAACTGTTGGCCAAGCCGGAGTAAGCTACAATATTGCCACCATCGACCTAGGGACGGCCACCAGGGAACAGAAGGTTGGACATCTAGAGGAGTCAGTGGCTACGGTAGTGCACCTGATTAAGCAGGATAAGATCACCAAGGATGAACTAAAGGCGCAGGTTGTTGCCCTAACTGACTACATCCAACAATGGTCTTCAATCGACGACCTCCCCACTACCTCTACGGCCGCGCCACAGCTGCTCTCCAAGGAACAAATAGATAAGCTGGAAAGGAGGAAGAACCTGGAAAAGACCACGGAGGACTGGTTCCAGCAGGTTGTGAAGGTCGGAAACATAGGGATCGGCTTGGCCGTGCAAATAGCCAACAAGTTCCTGGACCTGGTTCAGTCCTTGGAAGGCACGAGGAAGCTCTGCACCAACTTCCCCGCGATCTATGACTCTGCCTTCCCGAAGGTTGAGGCCATCCTCCAAATGCCAGAAAGCTCATGGGAAGAGAAACTAGAATTGAAGGAGGAGGATCACTGGCTGATAGACATATGGCGCAGGGACCTCATCCACCGTAAAGAGAGAATGGAGCAGATCCAGAGCAGGGTTGATCAGATATTGCGTGGATCAAGGAAATCCGAGCAGAGTGCACCGAGTACCTGAAGTTGATAACGGGCCATGATATGCCCACTGTGCAATTAGATGCGGAGAAGGTTAGGCCCTATTTTGAGGAGAGGATGAAGGACGGGGCAGCCGGAGATATCACGACAGACTTCCTAAGTTTCGCTGCCCGTGCCCTCGATAGATCAGAGCTTTTCAGAGATCAGAGCTCAAAGTATGATGAAGACTGGAAGCGGCTGGAAGAGAACGCCAAAGAATGGAGCTACCAGACGTTGAAGTGCGAAATCCTCGAAATAGACAAGCTCCAGGCCGTCATCCTCAAGCAGATTGATCACGCAGCCTCCAAGGAGCAACCAGACAGCCCAGCCAAAGAAAAGGACCTCCCAGAAAGGTAGCTACAGCCAAAGGAACAACAATCAGCTACAGGACGAAAATGCAAATAGTGTCATCCACTAGATGACAAAATAGGGAAAAGACAGAATATGTTTTAAAATTGTAAATCTATTTGGGGGTAGGTGAAACCCTATTTTGTAATGAATCTTGGCCACACAATTGTAATGAATCTTGGCCATTCATTTAACTTTTGAAACACTATAAATAGAGGACTCCCCTCATTTGCAAAGTGAGAGTTGAGTTGTTGTAAAGACATGCTGCTGAAATATATGAGAAATAGCATTGACTTGATGCATTTCCTTGTTTTATCTCATGTTAATTGATTCATTTCTCCAACCTTATATGTTTAACTAGGATCTATTTGCTGTTTAGTTAGCTGTTCATGTTACTTTGATAATCTTAGGAATGCTGTTGGCTGTTCATGAAAATTCCTGCTTTGTTGATAACTCCTTAGTCCATACTTTTTGCTGTTTGCTGAAGGTAGACAGCTTTGTAAAGTTAGCCTGGACCTGATTTAAGCTGCCTCAAACACTTATCTTTAGTTCATGCATGTATGTGGTGGATGAAGGATAAAAATCTGCAGCCCTTAGAAGATTGCACAACTCCCATGATATTGTGAAATTTCTGGTTAAGTGGGGGATTGTTTGAAGGAATTGTCCATTGCAGGGACTCCATTATCACTGTTCGCAGCAAGCTTTAGGCTTAGGAACTTTCCTTCTCCTTCGCTCTTTTCACTTTCTTTAGGAATTGAACAACACCAAGGTTCATTATACCTTATAAAGCTGAATCTAACAACTAGATGGAGTTCGAGATTGCTGTTTGAACCTGCAGCCAACACCTGAATGCTTTCATGCTAAGAACTCCCCTTTTGAAGATCCTACTTCGTGTTTCACATCCACACTTTGTATTCCCGTAAGGCTGCCTTGTGATTCCAGCAAATCACATCAACTACTGAGGTATCTAAGCACTGTCATGACCTGACATCCGAGAGACCTTGGGATAGTGTTCTGCAATCCGATTGTGGAAGATTGTCTTTCAAGAGAGGTAGTGCATCATGACTGCCTGTGTTGAGAAGTGCATAAAACACCATCAACAGGCCGATTTAGGATCAAGGGTATTCTGAGGAGCTGAGTAGGGTTGAAGTCTTGGATATGAAGGATGTGGGGAGAATAGGAGCTTCACGATAAAATACTCTAGAAACAAAAGTCTCACATTGATTGGCTATAGGAAGGTGATAGAAATACTTCTTTCTTTCATAATTCGGTCAAGGATAGAATGCACGGAAATACCATTTCATCTCTTAAGTCCCAAAAGGGAGGTCTTATTTGCTTCACGACTAAGATTTTGAAAGAGGCCGTCAGGTTTTTCTCAGCATTGTTTTCTAAAGATTCCTCCCTGCTAGTGAGGAGGAGGATTCAATATTAGCTTGCATTCCCTCCTTAGTGACTGCTGAAATGAAGGAGTCTCTTCATTTTCCAATCTCCTTGGATGAGCTGGGGGATATTGTGTTTCAAATGAAGAAAGGTAAAGCTTTGGGTCCTGATGATTTTCCAATTAAATTCTTTTAGGATTTTTGGAAAGTAATTAAACTTGACCTCCTTGAGGTGATCTAGGAGTCTTAGAGGAGAAAGCAAATGCTTAGGGCCATGAATGCCACTTTTTTAACTCTTATTCCTAAGTGGGAGGGAGCTAACTCTTTGGATCTCTTTAGACCAATTTCCTTGTGCAATGTGGTTTACAAAATAATTACTAAGTTGATTGTTGAACACATAAAGCCATGGTTGGGAAGGTTTATTTCTAAGGAGTAGGGTGAATTTGTGGCTAGTAGGAAGATTCTAGATGGTGTGGTTATTGCAACTGAGATTGTTTACTCTATGGTGTCCTCCAAGGAGAAGGTGATGTTTATAAATTTGTACGTGGCTAAGGCCTATGATCATGTCAAATGGTATTTTTTTTCCAATATCTTGAGGTCGGTAAGGTTTAGTAGTACCTAGAGTGAGTGGGTTATGAGTTGTGTCACTTCCTCTTCCTTCTCTGTGTTGGTTAATGTGGAGTCTTCTGAGATTTTTGGGGATTCCATGGGTTTGCAGCAAAGTGATCCTTTATCCCCATACTTATTCATTTTGATAGTGGAGGGGATGGGGATATTTATGAAATCCCATGTGGAGCTTGGTCTCATTTAGTGTTGGTATTGGGGAAATAATTTACCTTCTTAATCTCACTTGTAGTTTTTGGATGACATGACTCTAATGGGCTTAGCTAGAGTGGATGAAGTGATTAAATTAAGGAAGGAATTAGATTGTTATTTGGCTACTTCCACATAGAGAATTAATGAGAGTAAGTCCTTAATTTATTTCTTTAGCACTCCTAAGCTTATTCAACAAAGAATTTCCAATATTCTTAGATTTTAGATAATTGGTACTTTCCCCTTTGTGTATCTTGGTATTCCTATTATCATGTGTGTGCTTTGAATGTTGTTTTGGTGGGATGTTATTGAAAAATTCTAGTAGAAGGTCAATCATTCAACTTGTAGGCGACTCTCCATGGTTGGTACAATGACATTGCTGAAGTCTATGATTCATGCTCTTCCATTGTGCACGTGCTTTGTGTTATCTACTCCAACTATCTTTTTCAATGATTTTGATTATCTCTTTCATCAGTTTCTTTGGTTTGGTAATCTTCTTGTGAGGAAGTGGAGCTTGGTTAAGTGGGAGGAAGTTTGTAGGACAAAGATGGAAGGTGATCTTGGGTTGTTGTGGGCTGATCTTAAAGGATAGGCTTTGGAAGCGAAGCTCTATTGGCTATGGTGTACACAATAGCAATAGACATGGACCAAGATCCTCACCTCAAAATACTTGGGGGCGTGAAGGATGTGGATGTTCCTATATACAACCTTCTGGGGAAAGGATAAATGGTTTGGAGTATGGTGGAAAGGGGTGCTAAGCTGATTAAGCAAGGCCTCTTTTGGATTTTCAATAGAGGTTCAAAGCCTCTTTTCTGGAACAATTCGTGGGATGAGCATCCTCCAATTTTAGCTACCCATCCTCACTTGTAGGAGTTAAGTAGGATTTTTTTAGAGGCTAGATGGAGTCATGTGGTGGATTTCAAAACCCCTCAAATTATTGCGTAGGCTACTGTGTACATGTGGAAGGACCTACATGAGTGGCCCCCTGGAGGCGCAATGGAGGATCGACAAGAGCTTGTTGGAATTCTCGGTAGTCGTGTTTGTAACTCTCTTTTATAAAGGGATTTCCTAGCCTAGGGTCATGACCATAAGGGTAGGTTCTCTATTGCTTTTTGCTATCAGGTATTGGATAAGAATATTTTTAGGGGAATGGGAGTCACCTGGTGGAACCAGATCTAGAATAAATTCTCTTGGCCAAAGTGTAACTTCTTCTCTTGTTTAATGATGCACGATAGATGTCGAGCTTGGGAAAATCTTTGGAAATGTGGTTTTAAGGGCCCATCCATGTGTGTTTCATGCTCTAATAGTGATGAGAACATTTCACATCTATTTTTTCAATGCTCTTTTGTTAGGGAGATTTGGCATTTTATGGTGGGATGTCTAGAATCAACCATGCAGGAATGTCTCTTCTTTGGTTGATTTTTGGATCAAGTTGGGGAGTCCTCTTGTTAATACTTTTTTCCTTCACATTGCCTAGACTATTGGTCCTAGCTTGATTATATGGAATATTTGGCTAGAGCACAACTATAAGAGATTTTTGGATAGAAAGCTTCAAGTGAGGCAAGTTTGGATGAGAATTTTGTGGGTTATTTAGGAGACTTTAGGGGCCAAGTGTGATCTTTTGGTCCTTGTAGTTCTTGGAGATATGGGGGTGGTTCAACATTTGGGGCTTTCTAGTTGCGATAGAGTTGGGCCTAGCATCGGCCTAGGTCATAGTGTTAGAAGAAAGGTCTAGAGGGATGGTCATTGGAGACCTCCTCCTCTAGAGGTGTTGAAGATTAATACTAGTCGATCCTCTAGAGGTAATCTTGGGCATGTTGGTGTGGGAGTTATTGGTAGAGACAGTTCTAGAGTTGTGTTCTTCTTCTCAGAATACAAAGGTCAACACTCTAAAAAATTCATGGAGTCTTTGGCTATTCTCTTGGCTTTGAAAAGGGCTTGTGCCTTAGGGTGGAGAGCGATAATTTGTGAGTCTAATTCTCATATTGTGATCGACTCATTAAATAAATGCCATTTCGAGGAGGTGAATTGGTAGTTGGCTATGGTGGTTAAACAAATCATTTCATTAGGGAAAGTTTTGGAATCTATCACCTTTTTCCATATCCCATGGGAGGGTATGTACAAGATCATCATGGAAAAAATAGGTCATTAAGTGGCAAAAAATTCAAAAAAATCAGAGTTAGGCAACTTGACATAAAAATTTGAATAAGTTATATATTATTTCAAAAATATGTAATAATAGAATTTGTAGAAAATTGAATGTAGTTTCTAAACTACTAGGTTTATTTTTAAAATAAGTCTATTTGGTGAAAATTTAAAATTTTAATTCAGTAGTACTTAAATGTCAAGGAAAAAATAAGAAGTAGGTGTTTGTCTGACCACCCTAACCACAATAAAATGATAATATTTTTTTTAATAATATTTTAGATATAAGTAGAGGACTCATCTCCTAATGTGATGCATATTTCTTTTGTAATTTTTTTCCAAGTAAATAATTAATTATGATTTTTTTATTACAAATTTTAAACAATATAAAAATTTGTATGTCTAACCACCTTAACTTCGTCAAAGCTTCATGAAATTCAATTTTTTTTTTAATCCTATAGTATACAAAGTATAGAATGTGATGCATGTTTTGGATTCAAAAAATGTGATACCATTTGAAAGCTATAAATGTTTTTCAATCAGCCTATCAATAAGGACTTTAGTCATAATTCCAATAGAAAATGAATAATAATAATTTATTAAATTGAAAGTGAAGCATAATTTATACTAGTGGAAAGCTGAGAATCTCCTTTAAAAACCCTTTTCATTTTATTAATTTTAGGTAAAAAAAATTCATTAGCCACATACCCTACAAATACCCATCATATTGCCACTTTTTGGCCCATCATGATCATGCACATATCCAGGAGTGGAATAAGGTGGCTGATGGTTTAGCCAAATGAGCTTCTAAATGGAGGGATGACTGGAAGGTGGATGATGGGGGTGGTTTCCCTAAAAATATATCTTAGGAATTGGAGGATATGGTCTCAAAGGATATGATATGTTTCTTAGGTGTTACTTGACATCTCTTTGTTGGTTTTGGGCCCTAGGTGGGTTGGTTGTGATTTCTATCTTTGTTCTTCTATTTTGATTCAATAAAGTTTTTACCCTCTTTTTATTAAAAAAAAATACTTTTTCAAATGGGTCCTTCTACACATTTCTAAATAAAATTTTCATTAAACTTCACTCCACTTTAAGACTAGCATAGATCATTCTTGGAGCTAAAAACTTCTATATAAAAAAAATCATCATCATTGGAAGGTATCTCCAAATTAAGAACTACATTAAGAGATGGAATTAAAATTCAAGCTTTTAAAGATTACTATCAAAATATTACAATTGATACACAAAATATCTTTCATTTACATGAAAGATGTGGCCTCATATTACACTTTCTAAAGTAGATTGTGATGTAATTTGTGATTACGAATTAATAAAAAATTATATTTATAATTATTTGTTGTGTTATTTATTTTTTATTTGGGTATTTGTTTATTTAACTACATGGTTGGATAATCACTAATTAGTCTCTTCAATCATAACTACATTATTATCAAAGTTTGGTTAAGTAGGATGATCTATTAGAAATATATTTGTGAATGTATGAATATTGCAAAATTCATGGCAATTCCTTCTACTTAACTAATTATTAATCTAATTCTAAGAGTTTGATGCTTAACACATTCCATGAATAACTTGAAATTTTTACTAAGTATATTTTTATAACATTCTCATTTATAGTCATAATTTGATGGCTCATCTTATGAAAGTGAATCTTACCCTTATTTTTTTACAGTTAGTCCCATTTTATCCAACTCTCTAAAATTGTATTTGGAATCAAGCAAATAGATAGTCATTGCCACATTGTTTTATAGGAATGAGTTTAGGTTAACCCTATGAAAATAAAGAGATGCAATAGTATAGAAAAAACTCAAATCCATTAAGAGATTGCAAGGTTTCTTAGGAGCAATAGGGTACTGCAATTAACTCTCTCTTAGTAGTTATGAGCCAAGCTAGTGCACCAACTTGATTTTTGTGCTTGGTTTATATAAATACATTAATCCATTCATTTTAAAATATGAAAGGACAACTATGGAATCTATTGATCACATCTAGAATTTGATTATAAAAATATTAAAGGGATATAGTAGCATTATGGGAGCATTACATTAGCAAACACCATCATATGTCCACTACATGTTTATTTTTCATTTTCATATTTATTCTCATAACTATAAAATTTATCTAATTACAATTGGGATCAAAAAGAATTTGATCCTCACAATTTACAAAATTATTAAGGATTTCCTAAACAACAATAGACCCTACACAAATTCAAATTTTTGAAGTCTAAAGTGAACAATTCCAATAGTCAACAACCTATAAGATAATAATGCATATTACAATTTAGATCTATGAATTGGATGAATATTGCCACTTATGAAGATTAGGCCTACAAATGCATACATGAATTAGGAAAACCATAATAAGTTTGTATAAGTTTGAAAATGCATTTATATGATCCATAAAGAACTAATACTATGATAAATCAATTTCAAATATCTTTAAATTCCCTTTCCCACCTTCAAAATCAAATTAAATATTATATTAAATTTTATTAATTTTTAAGAGTGATTTTAATTGACAAAGTGAGTTAGCAATCAAACAAATAAATTGCTATTATATTAGCTTCTATATGTACTAGTTAGTGCATAGTCCAATTACAAACTAATGGAAAAAGATTCCCATAACTTAATTTCTTTTGAAACAACAATTGGAAGGATCGCATATGAAGCAAAAGATATCCTATCTAGTTCTTGACATTCTTGCAAAAGGAGTTCTGACAAATAGTATTTATTTTATTAATGTAGAAATCCATATATTATCAATATGGAAGAATGTCTCCTTTACGAAGCAAAAAATAGACACTAACCCATAAAACCAGTCAAGGATAATAGAGAATAGACATTGACACCCAAAATGCATACAACAACAAACAATAGACATTAATCCATAAAATGCAAAGATGTAAAACACTACAAAATGACATTGTAAAAGACATACCAACTTGCAAATGCCTCATTTTTCACTCCCCATACAATAGATATAAACCCTTTCAATAGACACAGATTTAATGATTTTATACCTAGACATTTTCCAATTACCTACACCTAATTTTCATTGTCATTTAATAAATTCAAGTGCAGTTGCAATGCATACATGCAAACTGTAGGAATTAACCCATAAAATGCAGACGTAAAAAATTCTAAAATGACACTGTAAAAGATATAGGAACTTGCACACACTTTGTTTTTCAATTCCAAAATGGTAGACATTAGACAGTTCCCAAAAAAGAAAGTGTAGAAGATACAAAAACTTACAAGGGCCACCTTTCTTGCTCCCAACATTGTAGATGCAAATCATCTCAACAAACACAAATTTCAGCCTCATTAAACAACCTGAGCAAATGAAAAGACAACACAAATAATACTTTGCTTGAAAAAATTAAAACTTCACATTGTAAGCCACTAATGATGGTTGCATGTCAGTCTACTCACAATAAATGAGAACTTGTAAGTAGTAAATGAAAATGTGTTGCTTAACACACCACGCGTCCCCATGAAGGGTGCATGCAAAGACACCACTGTACCAAGGAACTCATGAAATATTTCCAATAGCAAAGCTTGCTACAACAATCATTAGTTCAAAACAAATTAATAAATGACAAAACCATGAGAAAAATACCACCAGCCAATGACAAAATTTCAAAAAAACATTGATAATTAGATTTTAATAAATATTTCCCACAACATCAGCAAAACTTTAGAAAAAAAATTTAGGCGTGATTCTTGATTGTCAATTTTAATAGGCAGGATTGAGGCCATAACATTAGTTTCCCACCTATAAGGCAGGGACTAACAAATACATTATGGAATAAACATTACTCTTTAACAATATTATAAGTATAAGAACTAGTTTTTAGGGAACAAATAAAAATGAGATAAGTAACTATATATATATATATAATTTACACAAAATATCTCAAAAATTATTAGTTCAAATTATCTTCAAATTCTAAATTGTTGACTTACTATAGTTAGTAGAAAGTAATTTTTCTTAAAAGCATTATTTTTAATGTCCCACTTAGACTAAAAATTGGGATGTTCTATTATGAGATCATCTACAGTTATCTCGAAGTGAGGGACTCATTATTTTAATTATGCATGGTGTTTGATGTGTGGACATCTAGGGTGTGAGCAATATTCAATCACCAATTTCTTTTTCATATTTATTTGTTATTTTGCATTTTTGTAGTCTTCTTCCTATCATATGTTCACAAAAAAGGAGTATTATCATTATAAAGGCATAATTATTTTAGCTTCACTTGTAGAGTTGAATAGATTATCGCATACCATTTTTAGTGCTACTAATTCATACAAGTGATTTATAATAATTTGTACTCTAACATGAAGTTGTTTCACATAATTAGCCAGCAATGATCAAAAGTTTTGACTTGCTGAAATATTTAAAGGTAACATGTTTAATTATGCCATAAAAATTCAAGCTTTACATTGATATTTGAATAAATATTCAATATTATAGGTTGTAGGGAATTTCATGATTAAAAATGCATTGAATCACATTGCATTTATCTTTATGCACATAACACTTTTTTCAAATGGGTCCTTCTATACATTTCTAAATAAATTTTGCATTAAACTTCACTCCATTTTTAAGATTAGCATAGATCATTCTAGAAGCTAAAAACTTTTATATAAAAAAAGTCATCATCATTGGAAGGTATCTCCAAATTAAGAACTATATTAAGAGATGGAATTCAAATTCAAGTTCTTAAAGATTACTATCAAAATATTGCAAATGCATTGGGTGAACATTGGCACTCATGAAGATTAGGCCTACAAATGCATATATGAATTAGGAAAAATATAATAAATTTGTAGAAGTCTGAAACATGCATTTATATGATCCACAAAGAACTAATACTATGATAAAATCAATTTCAAATATATTTAAATTCCCTTTCTCACCTTCAAAATCAAACTAAATATTATATTAAATTTTATTAATTTTTAGGAGATTTTAATTGACAGAGTGAGTTGAGAATCAAACAAATAAATTACTATAACATTCGCTTATATAGGTACTAGTCCGTGCATAGTCCAATTATGAACTATCGGAACAAGTTTCCCATAACTTCTTTTGAAACAACAATTGGAAGGATCGCATATGAAGCAGAAGATATCCTATCTAATTCTTGACATTTCTGCGAAAGGAGTTCTGACAGATTGTATTTATTTTATTAACGTAGAAATCCAAATTTTATCAGTATGGAATAATGTCTCCTTTACGAAGCAGGAGCATGCTCCCCTAGATCACCAAAGTCCAGCAGGGCGAGTGCGAGAAAGTAAAAACATTATTTATTATAAAAATTCGGATTTGGAAGAAATTGCATTCCAGGTAGCTAAGACAGAACTCGTCAGATTATATATGCTGTGCAGATTGCACAAGAGATTTCGCATCACTCTACTCACATGTCGTCTGGTATTCTTCTGCCATTTTCTCCTCAACAACTTCATTCCGCTGATCATTAATTGCTTCTCCCACTTTGGCAGATTGCTCCTTGTCAGTACTTGGTGCGGCCTCCTCAAAGATTTGATTGTTGTTATTATGGAAGTACGTTTCTGGAACGACGTCGCAGGCGGAGCCAACCGCAATGGCAGCTGTTCGAATAGCCTGCGGTGTTGGATTGCTCTGTGCAGTTGCGACCTCCAATGCTGTTGAGTTGAACTGCGAGTCTGGAAAATTGAAAGGTTTTGCGTTGGGCCCTCGCACGCACAAGAGTGCAGTGTCATAAGCTCGAGCTGCAGCATGAGGAGTGAAGTATGAGCCCAGCGATATGCGTGATCTTTTTCCTGATCGAATCTCGGCCACATATTTTCCCCATTTCCGCTTTCTCACGCCTGTAAATCTCATTTCTTTCTCTCCATCTTCTCCAGCATTCGACATGTTGCTACAATTCGTAGGTATGTGATGGTTCAGGAAACAGTGCAAGGGCGAGTTATTTGTACTGTGCGGTTATCTCATGTCCAACAAACACATTTCGAAACGACCCGTGTTTCGCGTGTACAGTGTGGTAAATGAGCGTCCGCATTCTGCGGTGCACTGTTGATGTCCACGGAGGGGTTTTATGGGAGTAGGTAATTCTGCTTTCAACTTAATAGACCGTGTGTTGACGGGAAGGTTGCCCCATTTTAGCCAATTCTCGGGTGTGAATTTTTTTTTACAATTGTTTGACCACATCCCTAGTAAATATTTCCTAATATATTTAGATCATTCAACTTTTATTTGCATTTGTGTTGAATGGTACTATATATCTCTTATACCTTTTAATAATGGATAAGTCTATGCTTATATAAAGTTATAGAAGAGCATATAGATATAAATTGGAGTATATGAAGGTATATTAAGAAAAGTATAATTGTATGTTGTTGTAAAGTAATATATGTAACTTGTATTCGAGTATTTTCATTTAAGATAAGTTTATTTTATGTTATTATTTTTCTTTGTAAGTATAATATTGTGCTAAGATATTTTGTGTATAATAAGATAATTTGACATAATGGTTTTGAACACATCTAAAAAAACTAATTTCAATAATTTCATATAAGATAGAGCAAATACATATGTGTGCACGCTCTTCCCTCATCCCATGCTACTTTACGAGTCTACACTTAAAGTTTGACAATAGCATTGTCAACTCTTGCAATTAATTATGCATTTTGTGTGACTTGCATAAGACAAACATATGCACTCGCACCAATAAATTTAGTTAAACTCTAAACATGTATAAAAAGTAGCCACATCTAAACCATATGAATCCATCATCTATGGCCAATGCGTTTGTCTCTCTAAAATGAAACCAAAATAATGTGGAAAGACCTCTCTATGTAAATAATCAACATTCACATCTACTAAATTGTAGACTATGAGACACTATTGTAATGGTTTGTTTTCTAAAAGAATAAGTGTATCAAGATACTCCAAATATACAATAACTCAAAGCTGGTGATTAGACAAACATAAAAAATCCTTATTCACTACAAAGAAACACCTTGTTATAAATCTACACATTATATTTTACATCAAAATTCCCACCACTTTGAAACTAACATCTATGATTCCAAAAAATTAAAATCATTATATAAATAGCATTCATCATCATAAGGTATTTGAAAATTAAGAACTAGATGTAGAGATTAGGATTTGAATTCAATCTCATCTAGCTTAATATTAAAGAACAATATATTACATAT